>JAQZBX010083062.1:0-13441 GCA_029593785.1 Cabassous unicinctus
ACCTCAGTGATTAAGCACCTGCTTCACATGTACAATGTCCCAGGTTCAATCCATGGTAACTCCTAAAAAATAAATAAATAAAATAATCATAAACATTAAAAAATAAAGTGAAAGTTTAGAAAAAGATATTTCATGTAAACAGTAACCAAAAAGGAACTGGGGTAGGTATACAAATATCAGAGAAAATACACCTTAAATGCAAAACTGTTACAAGAGACAAAGAAGGACACTATATATTAATAAGAGAGACAACCCATCAAGAAGAAATAATAATCATAAATATTTATGCACCTAACCCTGTTGCCCCAAAATATGTGAGGCAAACACTGGCAAAACTGAAGGGGAAAATGGACACTTTTACACTAATATTGGAGACTTCAATACACCACCCTCATCAATAGATAGAATATCTAGACAGAGGATCAATAAGGAAATAGAGAACTTGAATAATATGATAAATGAACTAGACCTAACAGACATAGACATTGCACCTCAAAGCAGCAGGGTATGCATTCTTCTCAAGTGCACATGGATCATTCTCTAGGACTAACTACATTTGGGCTTACAAAACAATCCCAAAAGATTTAAAAAGATTGAATTATACAAAACACTCTCTGACCATAATGGAATGAACCTGGAAATCAACAGCAGGCAGAGAACTGGAAATCTCACAAATATACCAAAATTAAACAACACACTATTAAACAATCAGTAGGTAAAGGAAGAGATTGAAAGAGAAATCAGTAAATATCCCTAGATGAAGGAAAATTAGAACACAACATATGGGATGCAGTGAAGGCAGTGCTGAGAGGTAAATTCATAGCCCTAAATGCTTACATTGAAAAAGACGAAAGAGTTAAAATCAAATACCTAACTGCATACCTGGAAGAACTAGAAAAAAACAGCAAACTAATCCAAAAACAAGCAGAAGGAAATAAATATCAAAGACTAGAGGAGAAATAAATAAAATTTAGAATAAAAAACAATGTAGAGAATTAAGGAAAACAAAAGTTGATTCTTTGATAAGATCAGTAAAATTGACCAACCCTTAGCAAGACTGACAAAAGAGAGAGAGAAGATGTAAATAAGTAAAATAAAAAAATGAGAGGAGACATTACTATGGACACCATAGAAATGAAAAATCATAATAGAATACTATGAACAACTTTATACCAACTAACTAGACAATCTAGATTAAATGGACAAATTCCTAGAAACACGAACAACCTTCAATGACTCTAGAAGAAATAGAAAACTCAACAGACCAATTATAAATAAAGAGATTGAATCAGTCATCAAAACACACTGAAAAAGAAAAGCCCAAGACCAGATGCCTTCACAGGGGAATTCTACCAATCAATCCAAGGAGAATTAATACCAATCCTGCTTAAACTCTTCCAAAAATTGAAGAAGAGGAACCAATACCTGACTCATTCTATGAGGCAAACATCACCCTAATATCCAAACCAGATTAAAATACTACAAGAAAAGAAAATTATAGATCAATTTATCAAATGAATATAGATGAAACATCCTCAACAAAATACTTGCAAATTGAATCTAACAGCACATTAGAAGAATTATACAACATGATCAAGTGGGTTTTGTCCCAGGTATGCAATGGTGGTTCAACACAAGAAGATCAATTAATGTAATGCATCACACTAACAAATCAGAAGGAGGAAAACCACAGACATATTTTGATTTACACAGAAAAGGCATTTGACAAAACCGGCATGCTTTCTTGATTAAAAAAAAACAAAACACTTTGAAAGCTAGGAATAGAAGGACATTTCCTAAACATTAAAAAAGGCATATATGAAAAACCCATAACTAATATTGTACTCAAAGGTAAAAGATAAAAGCTTCAACTTCAATAATTCTTTTTGGTTCTTTTTAAAAATATTTATCTCTTTAATGAGATGCTCATATTATTTTTTCATTGTTTTCCTTATATCCTTTAGTTCTTTCTCCATGTTTTCTTTTATCTCCTTGAATTTATTGAGGATCTTTTTTAAAAATCTTTGTATGGTATATTCAAAGGTTCTTTTTGATGGTTTCTGGATTTTTATCATTTTTTCATTGGTTGGGCCATCATTTCCTATGTTTTTGTTGTTGGGGGAACTTTTGTTGTATACTGTACATTTTAATATTTTAAAGTGTTTACTTTGGAATTTCCTCCCTGAGCTGTCTTTTACCTAATTATATATCCAGCTCGTGATAAGACTTAGATTTCCTAGAGTGCCAGGAGCTGACAAAAACAAATAAACTGAAGCAAAAAGCATCCTTCACAGTCTTTGCAAGTGGTTTCTGCTTTAGCTTGTGATCTTCTTCAAAATTTAGTCATCCTATCAGTAAGATGAACCCCCAAGGCAAATGCAACGTAGAGTGTCCCCTCTGTCTTTTCTGAGCCAGTCTAGTAACTGCCTTTTGTCCTGGGCTTGTGCCTGCTTGTGGCATTTGAAATTCCCCCATTTGCAGGAATGCCCCCTGTACTCCCTATGAAATACACTTTCATTCCCTCTTGGGTGCTCTATTTTAACTTAATGCAGGTACTCCTTTGCCCCAGGTCATTTTGACTTACACTGCTCTAAATATATGTAACCTACTTCTCTGCCTGAAAGACAAGATCTGGGAGTTCAAGCTCAAGATTCTATATTTCAGGCTTCCACATGATAGATTGTCACTGACAAAGGCACCTATGTGCATAGATGTTTCCGTCTGGAACACAGTTATGACCCCACAATGAAAGCATAGGCTGACTGCATATCATGTTGGGAAGTGTGGGAAGAATTAGCAAGGGCACAATGACCTTCACATACCATTTTCCAAGCTATGTTTCCTTTATTTAGCACTATCTCAGTTAAAGCAATCCTTTAACTGTTTTCCAGAATTTTTTGGAATGTGGCTTCATCAGTTTTTGCTAGTTGGTCAAAGATTCTGTGGGGTGACAGCATCCTGAGCTGTTTCCACCATGATCAAGGGTGAAGAGAAGTGCATGGCTGCAAGCTATTTAATTGATTTGATATGCTATGAATTTGTATATAAATTCTTTCAGACTGATAGATAGCAAATATATTCTCCTACTGCTAGGTTTGTTTGTGTTCTTATTCCTTTGATTGTGTATTTTTATTTACAGAAATTCGTGTGGATTGTTTCAATTTATTTAATACAGAAATCTATCCAAATGAGTGCTTAAAAGCTTAAGGATTAAAAATTAACAAGCATTTATAAGAAATTAAGTCCATTAATTACCCATGGCATTTCACTTAATTTATTACCACTTCAGTAATAAACATATTTATATAATCAATATAAAATTTTAAGACTCTATTATAATAAGTAAAGAAATATAATGAATTTATTTCAGTTCAGCAAAAGCTGGTAAAATTTTAGGTTCCATGAACAGTATCATTCATATCAAAGGAAATTCTGTACTTGTTGAATCTACAAGTGACCTCAAGGCTATCAATTACATAGGGAAGATGTTGTTAAGCTTGTTGCTATTACCTATGTTAAGTCACAGAGCAAATAGAGCACCACTAACCTAGAAATAGCCATAGGAAATAATAGATAACATGGAAAATACAGTCAAATCAACAAATTATGTGGGAAGTATCAAAATGATTTGAAGAATAATTTATGCCTATGATTATATGACCCAGGAATCAGTATTATAGTAAAATTAGAGGATACATTTATTTACCTCCTTTGAGCCTCAGTTTTCTTTTGGTAAAATGGAAACAGTCTTAGTTCTTCCTTCATTGGATTTTTGTAAGTATTAAATGAGCTAATACATATAGAAAACTCAGAACCACAACATCACATAAAAATCACAAGTGTTTATTAATATCATATTTGGAATATATAAAATACCAAAGACTTATTAATGTGATGAATATATACTAAACTGTCTTGCAAAGCAACAAAAATGGAAATTCAATACAAAGATTGACAAAGAACATAGCATAGATAACTTATTAAAAACTTAGGTAGATGGAAGATCTCATAGAGATACTTCTTTTATTAAAATGGTAGTGTTTATATACTTCAAGAAGTGAGGATACACAGTGAAGATGCAAGAATCATCCTTCCAAACAGAAAGAAATGTGAGCTTCAGGATCCAAATTTAAAAGAAATATATTACTGTTATTACCAAAGTAAAGAGTCAGATTTAGAAACAACAAGCAATACTACTTCTTTGATTGCTCTTTCTTTAGTTTCCATAGAATCAGAGTTTTTAAAAAAAGAATATTAAAATAATAATCTTCTTGCATAAATCACTGGGCTGTGACTGGCCCACATTCCCTAAATCTTATTGCCAGTTTTCTTTTCACTTTATAAACCGAAGACTATTTTCCAAGGGAGCCCCCAAATGAGACAGTGAATCTATTCCTCTGGCCTAGGAAATAAGAGGAAAATCAACTAAGTCAATTGAGGGTTGTGTTTTTGTCCATGGTCCTGAAACAAAAGGCCAAGTGTTCCAAGGGAAGAAAATGGGAAGAATGGGGGGATAATGTAATCTAAGATAGGAATTTCAAAAAAAGTAGGAAGAGGTTTTGGAAGAGAAAGAATTTATCCTGCAATCCCCACATGAATCATTGCTTTAAATGTTATTCTACAATTTATAATCACAGAAAGTGTAGACCTTAAAGCTTTCTTGCCTGTGAATCCAAACACTGAAATAGGTAAGAATAAACTAGGACACAGGCTGGGAAGTTGCCCATATATTCTACCTGTTAGTGAATGATCCATCTTCTTGCTATTATTAAAGTTAAATGTCCAGGATTTAAAGTAAATTTCCTATCTTAGATTGGACAACTCTTTGTGGTTGTTGGTTATAAAGCCACTTTACTTCCTGTATTTTTATTGCCATATCTCATTCTCAATTCATCAAGCCTGATCGCTAGACAGTCACCAAAGAAAATTTATAATCTCTAAATATTTAAACTGCAGTGTTTAGTACTGAGGGGAATGATTTCTAGTTTTCATTAAAATTTCAGAAATTTTTTTCCTAAAGAGATTTCTATATAATTCCATTTTGTAGTACAGAGAATCCAAATGATATTTGCATATCATCTGTTTTTAAACAGGGTTGGCAAAATTCAGTAAGTACACAACATGGCAAGGCTATGAGAAAAACCATTTGAATGTTTTGAAAGCAATCTGTAATTGAAGTTTAATAGAGATTAGGTAATTTTTTAAAATATTGACCACCTATAAAACTTAAAAACCCAGGGGCTCCCTAAAAGTGATCTCCAATTCATTCACTTTTTACTCTAGTCACCTCAAATATTTTTATTCTCCCCTCAAAAATTTCTAAAGCCTTGAATGATTCCCCTTTGACAGAAACTCACCTGTGTCCACATAGCTCTTCATATTTCCTTAAAGTTCTTATTCTTCTCTCAGTGCCTCCCACTCCTATAAGGTTCTCACATAACCTTGCTTCTACCCTCCCAAAATAAATGTTATACATCTTGAAATAAAAAGGACAAAGAGGGAACTATATCCCAGGGTATATTTGTTTTTGTCAATGTACCTAAAGGAGATAATGCCCGGTACTTTACAAATAATGTGGAAAACTAGATTCAAAGGATTTTCTGACTTTCTGTAAATAGCCCAAATTTTGTAAAATATTCCTGTTATTATATTATAATTAACTTGCAATTCCTATATAGTTTAACAACTAGAGAAAAGAATATTATTTCACCTCTGCAAAGGCAATGAAAATTAATGCATTCCTTTTGAAGAAAACGTGAATGTTTTTTCATGAAAAGCAAGGACAAGGAAGAAAACATTTTTCAAAAGAAAAATGGTATAAATTTATGTGAACTCTGCAGGGAACTCATGTAAAGCAGACAGATTTCTGAGGTTAGGGAAGCCAATGTGACTGTCAGTTTCCTGTTATTGAAACTACAGGTGAAGAAATTGCATTTCACATCAAGTAGATTATCCATCAATATCTGAAGAGAAATTTTATTTTAGACAAAATTAAAATGAGATTTAAGGAAATTGATCATAAAAGAAGATAGAATTTTATGGGGGCTTTCCATCAGTGATGGAAGTCACTGATGGCTCAAGGAGAAGTCAGTATTGTGTGATCTAAGGGAGTAACTCGTGAGTCCATCGGAAGAAGGATCTTCTTACCCAGGGACCCAGGGAAGCAGGAAATGAAACAGAGCCGCAGGGCAACTGGAGAACGCCACACCATACCATTAATCATCATAGAAGTAAACTGGGGATCCTGTTTTGAGAAAATATAGAGCCCAGATTATAAGAAGAAACTAAGCTTATCATCAGATGTGGCACTGATAAAATTTCAAATATCCTAATAATGCAGCCTCATTTCCTACTCCACTTAGGGCTCTATGATGGCATAAGGTCATGAAGGGTTCTGAAAGACGACACCTCAAATCCTATTTACATTTTAAGATGAGGTAAAGCTATCGCTGGTTTAAAAGGCTTTTTAAAATTTCTTTGTAGACTTTGTGGTTGCATTTAGTTCAACACTATCTATTTTCCTTAAGTGAAAATACTTCAAGTGGATTTTCACTAGGCTTCTTGATATCTGTGTGGTAGATAACTTAAAAATATCACCTTGTAAAGTACTTTAATATGTATTCCTGTAAAACTGACATAAGAAGATGAAAGAAAATATCACGCTGTAAATGTTCAGAGACAGAAGTTTGTAGAATGACCACGAGGATACATGAGAAAAAGGAAAATATAATGAGAAATCTACTATGAAAAGGACATCTGGCTGCCTTTCCATGGGTAGCCTTAATGTTTAATAGTCTAATGGAAATAAACTGCAAAAGTTCTGTGTTTGGGTCATTTAAAACAGCCATAGTCTCCCTCAAATTTTTTTTCCATGGGGAAAAAATACTGGGTTGGAAGGATTTGACCTCCCATAGTGATATTTTCCCAGATGTTATTTTGCCCTTACTTTTAGTGATGCTGAATCAAACCTCAGTCACTGAATTTTTCCTCCTGGGAGTAACAGACATCCAAGAATTGCAGCCTATTCTCTTTGTGGTTTTCCTCACCATCTACATTGGCAATGTGGCTGGGAATGGGACCATCCTGATGATTGTCATCTCTTACCAAAGACTTCATTCTCCTATGTACATATTCCTGGGAAACCTCTTATGCCTAGATATCTGTTACTCCATGATGACACTGTCAAAGATTATGGAAAACTTAGTCTCTTCACACAAAGCAATTTCTTTCTTGGGATGCATAAGCCAGCTGCATTTCTTCCATTTCCTGGGCAGCACAAAGGCCATGTTGTTGGGAATGATGGCCTTGGACCACTTTGTGGCTATCTGCAAACCACTTCATTATACTGACATCATGAAGCATCAACTCTGCATCAAGATTGCAAGCACTGTCTGGGTCATTGGTTTCTTCCATGCCCTGCTGCACTCCATAATGACCTCGCACTTGAACTTCTGTGATTCCAACCATATCCATCACTTCTTCTGTGATGTTAAGCCACTGCTGGAACTGGCCTGTGTGAAAGTTGACCTCAACCAGTGACTGCTTAATACTGTCACAGGCACCATTGACATGGGACCCTTCTTTCTGACACTCCTTTCCTATTTCTACATTCTCACCTATCTCTTCTTCAAGACTCATTCTTGTGGCATGCTTCACAAAGCACTGTCCACTTGTGCTTCCCACTTCATGATAGTTATTCTTCTCTATGTTCCTGTTCTCTTCACCTACATTAGCCCTGCTTCAGGCAGCTTCATGGACCAGGATGTGGTCATTGCCATCATGTACATTGTGGTCACTCCTGTACTAATCCACTGATCTATATCTTGAGGAACAAGGAGGTGAAGCAGACTTTGAGTACAGTGATTAGAAGGAAGCTCTGACATGAGTGAACATAGAAAACTCTTCTGAGGCATAAATAAGCAGACATGAGATAGTTGAAATATCAATATACACTGACTTTCAAATTGATTACAATGTGTAGTCAAGACACAATTGGATACAGAAAATATGAATAGGAACATATAGACTTCCTATGTGTTATAAGGGAAAAGTGAACTGATTGGACACTATACATGGAACTGTAATGATAAATTGGATTTTGTATTACCAGTAGATATAATTGTTTGTTGTATAATCTAAAGTGCTCCTCTGTGAAACCAGATGTACAAATATGCCTATGTTGCCTATGTGGTAAATATTTAATACTGTTTATCTGTGTTATCCTTTTTGGCTAACAAATTTTAACGTGAGCATTAAATAATATTTTCATTATTATTAATATTATGTTTTCTAAAATTTAACTTAGGATAATGATAACTTAATTGAGAAAATAAATGATAACCCACATATACATTAAACAGAATTTTTAAGACACATGTCATGGTTATTGTACTCCATTCAGGATTATAAATAAGTAATTAAATCCAATGACATAGTAATCACTAATTAAAAGAAATAAAGTAATCAATATTTCACCAGAGAGATCCAGCACCTCCATCTCCAGACCAAAGAAATACCCTAACCAAATATAATTATTGCAAAATATTAAAAGTGTAGGCAGACTGAAAAAAATTCCTTTCTATCTCATTAATATATTATTTTCCCTCTTGGTCTTTGGTCAATAAAAATTATGACCTTCAAAATACTTTTAGGTTTTGGTTTTGTTTCCATATTTCTATCCCTTTTGACAGATTGTAATGTAATATGGTGTAAAACAGGTGAAATATGAAGTCATCAAATCTGTTTGGGGTTTTTTCCTGGAACAAAACTCATACCAACTGAAAGTTATGAAGTCATAGTTGCTGAGATATTTCTAGAGTTAATTGACAAATGGTGTTATGTTCCTCACTCCTAAGACTTATAAGTGGCCGCTGGTCCTGGAAGGATGGTGGGATACCAACACTGATATCTATTTAGAGACAGACACACAGACAAAAGTAAGAAAAGTTGCTTTCCATTGGTGAACTAACTCTTCAATGTTTCTACATTCATTTTTTAAAATGGGGGTGTGGGGGATTGAACTTGGGACTTTGTACAGGTGAAACAGTGTTCAGGCACTGAGCTGTATCATCTCAACTCTACATTGATTTTTGTAGACCAAAAATTTACACTGTGGAAGGGGGAATGACTGGGTATTTCAAGGACTATTGGACACATGGTCTGGTTGTCATTGATACTCCAAAAAACAAAACAACCACATGGCTCACCTGTTAGAGTGGAGAATAAAGAGTTCAAGTCATAAATAGAGTCTTGGATACATCTGGCTTACAGTAGCTCTCTTGGTACAGCACACACGCCCAATAATTCTAACAGCTACTTTATGTGTAATTGGGACTGACATACTTGGCAGTTAAGGAAAAACCCTACATCAGTTCCTAAGTAGTGGGAAATGAGCTTTGATACTGAGGAAAGCCATGGGGAAGCCTTTGAAAATGTCCCATATACAGGAAATTAAATAAAAACAACACTATCACCCTCTAAGAGATATGGCCAAGATTTGTGCCAACCTTCAATAACTAAAGACTGGTGGTCTACTAAAGAAATCAGATGACCTTGGATAATGACTGCAGAATATCCAAAGCTCAACCAAGGAGTACATATGATCACAGCTGCTATACTGTACATGACACCATGGCAAGAAAAGATAAATGAGACTTCAGATAATTGGTAAATGGCATCAATTTGGCAAATTCATACATGTTTCTTAGGAGCAGTCAAAGAGGAGGTGGTTCAAAAGCATTAAGGAAAGGTTGCATAAAGATATACCTTTAGAAATCCCAGAAGACCACTTCTGCTTCTTTTCATTGATGAAAAAAGTCACAGTTCCACTTACATTCAAGGAAAAGGAACCACCAGGGCATCAAAACTGGGTGGCATGGCTCAATAAGATTAGCTATGACATGGACTTGTCATAATGACACTTCAAATGAAGACTCATGTTTTTCATTTTCTTTAAAAATATCTATGCTTCATTCTTTATGCCAGACACTATTTTATGTAACTTACACATATTAACTCATTTAAACATTTTAATAACCCTCCTCTTTGTGTTATATATGAGGAAATACCACATGCAGATGTAATATAGGCAACATTTTGAGACCATAATTGACAAAGATGGACTATAAACCTACACAATGTGGCTGAAGAGTCTTCCACTTAAAAAACACATTGTGTTTTCACTCGATTCTGAAAGTTTTCAGCAATTCTCTCCTTGAATACAGCCTCTCCCTCATTCTCCCTGTTTTCTTCTTCTGGATGCATTTCCTATTAGATGTGATGGGAACTTCTCAATGTCTTCTCCAATGCCACTTAACATTTCTTTATTATACTCAACCTGTTGATTGTCCAGTACTACATTTTGATTTGTTAAATCTCATATCTAAATTCCACATTCATATTTTTATCTTTAGCTTTATTTAATCAGTAATTTGACCTATTCATCATGATTTTTATTTCAACAACAGTGCTGCACTTATAGAAGTTTGTCTTGGTTATTTTTCAAATTTTCTTTTTCCTTAATGTCTTTGTATTTCTTGTGGTTTCTAACCCTCATTTTATCCTTTTAATTATTTTAAACATTATAGATGCTTTCAGATTCTTTTATATCAAATACTAAATATTATAGTCTATTGCTATATCTCATCATAGATATTTATGCCCGATTTCTTCCTGACATCTTGCAATATTTATTGTGCACTAATCATTAACAGTAATTAATTTTTGTGGAAATCTATTGTAGAATGAGCTATCAAAATATTCTCCCAATGTTATTTTATTTTTGTTTTTTTTCTGCCATAGTTCAGTGGAGTAAAACTATACACGATTATATCAATAGATATAGGGAAAGAATTTTATAAAGATCAATATGTTTTTGCAAGAATTATATGAAGGAATTTATGAAAAGGAGTCAGAACAAGTTCCACTTGCAAGATGACAGTGTGAGGAATTCTGTAGACCCATTTACTAACCAAAAAAGTATAACTGAAGAAAACTATGTAAAAACAAAAACTTATAGTCTCTAGAAATGTTCATAAAGGCATACAGTAAATGAAGGAACATTGATTCAAGAACATCTACTAAAACATGGTAAGAATAGGATTGTGTGGCCCACTCCTTTCCACCTCTGTCTTCATCCTTGTCTCCTCCCAGCTCAACTTGATAGGAGCTCAACTACATATGGGTGTGACCAAGAAGACAGGTTCCTTTCCCCTCAGCTCCCAATCATGCCCCCTTAATCCAACCAGTTTGAGCTCACCACCAACATCTCTCATTACCTCCATCTCCACATTGAAGGAGCTAAATTCGTTGTGAGTGTGCTTTGCAAGGCTGAGAAACCCCAGGTAGAGAACCTCAAGAATTCCATCACTCAAAATGATTCATATTGTACAGTTTCCATGTTGAGAGAGAAGACAAGAGACTAGTTACTCACCCTCAGAGGGCCTAGATTAGGGAGAGACTATTCATAAGAAAAGAGAGTTCTCAAGCTTTCTTCAAATATCCAACTTTGTTTGAAAGAGAGTGTGGTAAGTTAAAGCCTAAAGGAGCTCTAAAAACAAAGGTAATCTTTATAAAGAGAAATAAGCTATGCCATAGGACAGCTAGGTCACCAGAGAGAATGAAGAAATTATACACATAAGAGGAATTCCTTGAGGTCAAAACATCCTCAATGACTGACCTCAAATACTACTCATGACTGAATTTAATTAGACAATATGCTGAGCAATTTATGACCCTAAGCAGTGTAAAAATCATAGAGCATTCAGCCAGTTATTAGTGAAAACTAATAGGAGAGTTGTATACTAAATGAGCTAGGCAGCTTAACAGAAAGATCAGGGAAAGAGAGAGTCAAAGACAGCCATGCCAAAACCATGAAGCAAGGATGATTGTGAGCATTCCCAAACCTGCATCCTCATAGAAAGGACACCAAAGGCTTGACAACTAGGTCAAAATAGACTTCAATAAAATTGCCTCACCAATTCACAAAACTAATAAATAAGAAAGCAGAAAAATAGCCAGCCCTGGAGAGAGAGAAAGTAAAGAGTATACTGAACTGTTGCAATACACTACTTAAAAGTTCCAGTTTTCAAGAAAACATTGCAAGACATGTAAAGAAGCAGGAACATATGACCCAAACATAGAAAACAAAATAGACAGTAGAAACTGCCTGTGAAAGGGAATAGATGTAACATTTTTAATAGAGAAAACTTGCAAAACTACATCAAAAATGTGTTCAAAAAATTAAAAGAAACCTTGTTTAGAAAAGTAAAAGTGTGAGAATACTATCCCACCCAATAACACCTATCAATAAAGAGATAAACATTATAAAAAAGGAAACAGGTAAATATTCTGGATGTGAATTCAGTGACTGAAAACAAATTTTCACCAAAGAAATTCAATAGCATATTTGAATAGGCAAAAGAAACAATGAGTAAATTTGAAGATAGGTCAATTAAGATTATACAATGTAAGGAAGAGAAAACTAAAAGAATCAAGAAAAAAAAGAAGGACAGAGCTGTAGATCTGAGAATCATCATCAAATATACCAACACACATATAATGGGAGTGCCAGAAGGGGAGAAGAGCAAACAAGGAGCTGAAAGAATATTTTTTAAAATAATGGCTGTAAATGTCCCATATTTAATGGAAATACAGTAGTTTTATTGAGAGGTCCAAGAATTCTCAATGGGTGTAAATGCAAATTACAAATAAGCCTCATTGAAAAGATGACTTTGTGCAAAGACGTTGAAGTGGAAAGGTTTTTAAAGGAGAGGAAGCAGCTAGAACAAAGTTGCTGAGGTTAGAACATGGCTTTTCAGGTTGAAGAACAGTGGGGCTGCTGGAGCTATTTCAGAGTGAAGGAGAGGCTAGTCAGAGGATAGGAGGTTAGAGGTAATGGGTGTCCAGATTGTGTTTGGCTTTAGAGGCCATTGCACAAAATTTGGATTTTGGGTGGAGCCATTGCTGGGTTTTCAAGAAAGTGATATGATTGATTTGTATTTTGAAAGGATTACTCTACCTATTGTGGTGGCAATAGTCTGTAATAAGGAAAGGTTAGTTCAATTAGGAGAATACTGCAATCATTCAGGTGAGAGGTGATGATTCATACCCGGGTAGGGAGTTATCATCACTTGTTGCATTCAGTATATTTTAGGTGATGAAATAAGAATCATTTCCTTTTGACTCTTATAGGAAGTGTGAGAGAAAGAAAGAACAATGCTTTTTTATTTTTTTTTTATTTTTTGAAAATACTTAGATTATACAAATGTCACATAAAAAATATAAGTAATTCCCATATGTCCATCTCTCCACACCTCCCACATTTTCCCACATTAACAATATCTTTCATTAGTGAGGTATATTCATTACAATTGATAAACACATTTTGGAGCATTGCTACTAAGGTTAGATTAAAGTTTACATTGTAGTTTATACTCTCTCC
>JAQZBX010083063.1:0-13433 GCA_029593785.1 Cabassous unicinctus
GAAGCGAACCCGGGGCCTCTCATATGGTAAACGGGTGCTCTATCCATTGCGCCACACCCACTTCCTGCCATGAGGTTGCTGCATCAGCCCACCGCACCGCTCAGGCCGGCGTGCCCTCACAAGGAGGCCTCGGGACGCGAACCCGGGCCTCCCATATGGTAAACGGGGGCTCTATCCACTGAGCCACACCCGCTTCCCAGGAAAGGACATTTAAGAGTGACTGTTGCTTGGGGAAAACATGCTGAGTTAAAGTTGTCTGCCTTATGAAATGCACATGAATTAGAGCTGCTCAAGTTGCATTTTAGGTTTTTGAAGGCCTAAGATATCTTATGAAGAGCCCTTATATTTAGGTAGGATGGATTATTATAAGCATTCTCTCTGATAAAAGCAATAGAACTTTACTTTCTGCATTGATGCATCATGTGACTTTTCAGCAGCACACATATTTGAAAGTGAATATATACAACAGGGCTATATTAAATGACTTGCAAGGTAGTAGAAAGGAATAATCCATGTATTTGAAGACCATTCCAATCTCTCATTCCCAGTACTCATTAAATTAGGAGGAAACGGGATCAAAGAACTGACTTTGATTGTCCATGAATGTCCTAAATGTCCTAGACATGAATGTCCTAAAGCATCAATATTTAATCAAGTGCCTAATTTGTTCTAACATTTCCAATGATATAATTTATATCCTTTGTGGGTAGTAAAAGTTTGAAATTAAATTTCCTCTGTCAAGTACACTGTGTGATAATTTCTGTCAGTAATTGTATTCAGAGTACGTCTGTCTGCTAATTATTTGCAAACATGAAGAAAAATAGTGTTTCTCCTTCTCATACATACATATAAACATGCACACACTACAGTTCAACATATGCTTGAAATACCAAGTGCTATTATTATACTCTGCCATTAGAGTCTGAAATATACAAAATATATAGGATATCCTGTCTGCAGGATATACAAAAGAGTTGGTTTCCAAATTTTGCTTCAGTTGCCTCACATAACCTCCTGATGGTCCTTTTGGTTTTCATTTCTTTCATGCAGCTATGAGGTAAGGTTCCAGAAACTTAGCCAATTCTTAACTGTCCATATTTAAAACAAAAATAGATAAGAAGCGACAAAGCGAGTTGGCAAATAAACCAAGATTTTTGTGGAACTGCTATGGCTCAAGCTTTCTATTTACTTTTCATTTGCATTTGAATATTGGTGAATTGTGGCCTCAAAATTCATTTATGAAGCTGACTCATGGTTGCGTTATTTAGGAAGAACAAAGAAACCCTCTATTTTCTTCCTACTCTTTCTTTATGATCTGCTACAGAGTGAGAATAACCCAGTCATATTTCAAACTCTGGCATAAACTGTCCATTCCTACATGGGTCCTTGTAGCTAATTGTTTGGGTTTTAATGAATTAATCTAGAGGCAATTGAAATTAAGGTATAATTCAACATCATTGAAATTATACAGATGGCATTAACCAACAAGTGTGGCTTTTCAAATAGACAAACTAAGAGAAATAATCACTAATGAACGATTAAGAATTGGCTGTCCAAACATCAAATTATCTTATTCCTATATAGATGATAAAAACCAATATGCATTTCCTCTTAATAACTAAGGTTTTCTTGCAGGAACAAAAAAGTGGAAATTGAACTGTCTGTGTTAGCATGGATAAAATGTTTATTCAGCTATTAGAGATATGACTTTCTGCAACAAGGTGAACAAAAGTATTGGAAAAGAAAACACTTTTGAAAGCCTCAAAATCAATTTTACAAAGTTCTCAAACAAATGTTACATAGATAAAAGTAAATGACACTTCTTGAAGAATCATTTATGAGAACGTTTTGTTTTTAATTAACAAAACTTTTCTAGATCACTCTCTGGTAATCTGATCAAAGTAAATGTGAAGCCTCCATTGTTTACTAATGAATGCATATAAATTATTTTAGTAAAAGCAGGTAGTACCATAGTTGAATATGGCAACAAATATGCAGATTGGAAGGGAGGTACATAACATCAATAAGTCCCTTAAGAGTCAAGTTATTTCCTTCATTTCTGTGATTCTAATAATTCACAAGTATGTGAATTATTTTCACCTAGATAACATGAAAATAGGAAAATACTCTCAATTTCATAATACTCAAAACTTTTTCTAATATGCTTATTATCGGATTTGTAATATCAACACGGATTTTAAAATTTTTAAATTGGTAATTAAAATTATTTCAGGGTATCAGAGGTTGAGACAGTGAGGATTTGAGAGTAGAGAGTTACTCTTCCTGTATTTTAAAATCTTTTAAATATTTTATCATAAGTTATATTTAATTTTTAAATTTGGTCTATTTTAAATTTAATTAAAATTTAATTTTAATATATATTGGAGAATGAAGCCCAAAAAGTATATACATTTTAAATGCACAGCTTAAGTAGTGCAACCAAGTAGTTGCACACTTGTGCAACCACCACCAATCAAGATAAAAATACATTTCTAGCACTCTGTGATTGTCCCTTGTACCCATGACCAACTTATCAGCAATAAAAGATAAAACCTGTAATAAATATAATAAGGAAAGTGTGCATATAACACTCACCTTCCAATGGCTTGGGTAGAAAGTGAGCTGCTGGTTTTGTTTTCTTTACTCTGTTTCCTTTCATAACTTGCCCTTCCTTATTCAATCCCAAAAACCAGGCTCTACCAGATTCCTGTTGTCTGTACAGCATAGATGAGTAGATTACATAATAGTTTTCAAAAACAGATTCTTTAAATTTGCATTCAGGGGTAAAAAGTTCCTGTCAGGAAAAAAGAATGAAAAGAAAGTTAGAGGAAGGAATGGGAGCTTTATTGTCATTGATCTTTTTTTTTAAAAAAAAGTCACTGTACTTGACAAAATATACACACCCCAAGGTTTTCTCTTCATCTGAATAGATTTTATGATTGAAGGATGTGGTAGTTTGAATTTGGTGAATCCCCAAAAGAGAAAGACTATGTGTTTGAACTATTCCTTTCCTGTGGGTGTGAGATCATTTTGATTGGACTACATCAGTGAGGCGTGACTCAGGTTGAGTCTCCACCCTCTTGCTGGGTCTGATATAAACAGAGACACAGAGAGAGAAGACACCCAGGAAAAGGGAGCTGCCATATTGATCCTGCCATGTGTGAGAGAAGACTCCAGTTTTGCCCAAAGCTGAGCTGCAATGAAGGAAGTCCCCAAGAGGCTCAAAGAGCTGAGGCCCAGAGAGAGATGAGCCATATGCCTGATGGCTTACAGCTGAACTCAGGAAGAAAGCAGAGCAGCCGAGACTAATAGAGGAAGCCCAGAAAGAGAAAAGTCCTATGCCTGGTTGCTCATAGCTGAGCTCCAGGAGCTGGGCTCTGAGAGATGGTGAGCCTGGAGGGGAAGGCTGAGACCTCGGCAGATATAGGCTGCCATCTTGTTTTGCCATTTGGCTGAACAACAAGATCAACACTAGCTGACTTTGTGGAGAAAGCATCTCTTATGGTGCCTTGATTTGGACTTTTCATGACCTTGGAACTGTAAGCTTTTACCCCAAATAAATTCCCTTTATAAAAGCCAACTCATTTCTGTTACTTTGCATTGGCAGTCTTTTGGCAAATTAAAACATAAGAAATAATAGCTTTTATTACTCTTGTAGGATGGGTACTTACTATATACATTCTGAATAACACAAACTCCTTAGGGGTAAAAATTTAAATCTCTGAGAATTGAAGTTATGCTGTGATAAGGAATGTGACATTATTGTATGTTTAAAACTTCTTAATATATTTTCCATGAGTGTGAATTTTCAAATGATGCCTTTTGTAAGACACATTTTTTTAAAATTAATATTCATTAGAGAAGTTGTAGTTTTACAGAAAGATCATGATGAAAACACAGAGTCCCCATATACCTGCTCCATTTTTGACATTTTATTTTGGTGTGGTATTTTTGTTAAAATTAATGAGAGACTATTATTATAATTATTCTATTAACTATACTCCATAATTTACATTAAGGTTCACTGTGTTGTACAGTCCTATGGGTGTGGTTTGTTTGTTTGTTTAATTCTAGCAACATATATATCACCTAAAATTTCCCCCTTTTAACCACGTTCAGATATATAATTCAGTAGTGTTGATTACATTCACAATATTGTGTTACCATCAAACAATTTATTCAGAATGTCCCATAGACTTTAATTCAAACTGAGAGTTAACCGTTTTACAAGGGGAACATGTTTTGTTAATGGCAGGTGCTTTCAGTGACAGAGATGACAGAGAAACAATGATTAATCTGTTGAGATTAAAATAACCCAAAGACAGGCTTAACACACTCCCCGCTCCCAACATCCCACCCCCCACTCCCCAACCCCTGAACCAAGGAATTTATTTAGACTTTGTTTCATTTAGGTGACGCTACCTCAGCTTTGAATAAAATCCCATCCAAATAAATGATCTGGCCTTTCACTGTTTTATTTCTCCAAATATCTCCCTATTAGTGCTCTGACTAATAAGTGATAGTCTCACTGAGTCAGTCTCCAGGTCATGCCTCAGAGGAAAGGTGTAAATGATACAGGTTCACAATTTGTGGTGAAGACAAGGAAATGGAATGCTGTCAATCTGGCTTCTCCCCAAGAGAAAAAACCTTAACATACTGGTTCAAACTACACCTTCTAAGAAAAACAGATCAGACATTGGCATGCCAACTGGCCCCAAATGAGGACCATGGTCTTTAGGTGCTCATCATGGAACACTTTGTAATACAAACCATAACTGAAACTTGTTGTTACACTTTCAGTCTTCTTTATTCCTGGCTAAATAATTTATACACGCATGCATGCACACACATACACACCATGTTCAAAGGTGCTATTGTCTAATACAGTTTGTTAGATTTCTCTAGACATTTCAAGATCTTAATCTGCTCCTCAAATATTCTCAGCAGTTTTGGGAGATCTAATAGGACTAGTGAAAGTTGATGTTAGTTACTATTTTTTGGTGTCATAGTGGTAAATATACTTTCAATGTATAAATGAAAGGCATTGGGGCAGTGTGACAGAGAGCACCATCTGTGGAGCCAGACTGCCTCGGTTTGAGCCTTAGTCCCACTCCTTACTAGATGCACAGCCTAGGGAAAATTACTTAATCTCTCTGGGTTTCAGATTCCCCATCTTTAAAATAGAGATAAAAATAGTAGGATAATGGGGCACTTGTGAGGTTTAGTGAATTAACATGTTTCATGTATAGAACCTGGCATATAGTAAGCACTCAAAAATTTCCCATTAAAGTCGCAATTATTTATAGTGAAAATTGTACCCTGTGTCAGTTATTTCAATTCTATCAAGGTTTTAACAAACCAAAATTCAGTTAAATGATTGGTCAATGAGCACAGTTTTATATCAAATATTGGGCTAAGCACCAGATATACCAAAATAAATAAGGGTCACTGGAAAAATTTTGTGTGTTAAAAACAATGATGGCATAATGTAATATTGTTATAGTAGAATTACCTTCCAACTTCTATGGGACTATAGGTAGAATAAATGGTGTTGTGAAGGACAAGAGGTATGAAATGTCACGGTACATCTGGAAAACTGGGATTAGTCTATCACTGAGATGTAGGATTTGTGGGGGCAGAAGTTATGGATGGGAATGTAGTCAAGAAAGGTGATAAAGGGTTTTATGCACTATACTAAGTGAGTTAGACATCTTATAAGCAATGAAGACATATAGAATTCTTGAATTAGCAATGGAATAATGATATAGTCTGATTTGTATTTTATAAATTCAAATCTGCTGTCATAGAGAATATGTGAAATGGACTTGAAAATTGTTTATACAACATACGTATGTATATATTTTAGTAATTAGTATTAATATAATAAATAGGGAATCAAGAGCGCAAAAAGTAAAGGGAGAAAGATTACTCGAATTATGATGCATTATTAAATGGAATTCTGAAATTCCTAGCAGCCATACAAGAAGAGAAAGACTATATGTTATATAAGCATTATTTAAGAGAGAAAAGCTTTTCTTATCCCTGGCACTAACTTCTAAAAGGCATTTCTTTCCAAGTGGTCTATAAAGGTGACATTTACTAACATACACTGAAAGTCTGTTGATAATAGTTATACAATTACTAGCCATAGTTTTGCATCCTACAATATACTATAAGGAGACAGATTGGATTGAAAAGTCATTAGCATATAGTTGTGTTACTGGAAGCTGGGTTTCTACGTTCTTGGCTACATCACAAGAAATAATTCAGAGACGCACCAGGAAAATGAGGTCAGTAAAAAGAGTTTATTGAGAAACAAGAAAGTTAGAGTACACACCTGAGACATGGGTGCAGGCATGCTGCAGGGTGAGACCCCGGCCAGGTCTTTTTAAGGGCTTCCTCCTCCCCCCTCCCCATATTAAGGAGGGATCTCAGCTATTTGCTGTTCTGATTAGTTGCTTTTCTATCTTCACCTGTCAGCTTTCAGGGAACCAATAGAGAGGCCTTTCTGATTGAAGCTATCCAGGGCTACTTTTGGGCCCAGGAGTTTCAAATGGGACCTTGTTACCAGGGTCTTGGTGGTTTTTTTCAGCTGTAAATCTCACAGCTTTCTTCTCAAGCAGCTGCCTTCCTTAAAGGGGTTTCCGGTCGGGGCCTCGTGGCTATGTGCTGACCAGCAGCCTCCCCTCGTTTCCTATACTAACCTGCCTCAACTGAAACTGGAAATAATTGGAATTGATGGAGTCCCCAGGGTTCATGTGTATGGCAGGGGCCACAAACTCAAATGCCTATAATGACCAGAGACTAAATGGCCCTTGAAACTCAGGCCCAGTGTTGGGAAAGAGTGTTGGAAATCCTGATAAATGAGTTGCTGTTCCCCACATGGCTTTTGTGTGGAAAGAAAACCTTAGATGTTTAGTAGATCTGATTTTTCAAAGGATGTGGGAAATCCGGGTTTCTACACAGAATTTCCTTTTAAAGGTAGCAACTACTTCTTGGTTTTAGTTTTTGTTTTCTGATATTGAGTGGGCCAAGGAGCCGGGATGAGATGTGTGAGTCTCCAGTTTGAGATCTTCAGTACTGAGTGGCAAGAGAAGAACCTTAAAGGATGAACCCCAGGGAACTTATCAATGTAGCCCTAATCTCAATGTGGCTCTTATACTATTGATTAATAAGATGATTGTGTCAGTGAAACTCCCTAAAACTGGCAGTGATAATATGAGAATACTTATTTAAATTTATGCCTACTTATAAACTCCTCAGAACTGCCAAAATGAAATAGATAAGGAGTTTGAGATGTCTTTTTCTCATCTTACTTGCCTATATTTAGAGATACCACCACCATCACAAAATCAACAACAGTTGAGTTCCAGCACAAGCTTAAATATTAATTTATATCAATGCCAGCCTAAATCATCAAATCATAAGAAAGAAAAGCTCGGCAATTAAACAAAAATTTTGTATCTTCTTTTATGTTGTGGTAGTTTTTGAAATGAAAGCACCATCTGTGGTGTACTTATTATCTCAACAGTAGCAGAAGAATTCCTCTATTGAGGGGAATGTCTTTGTTTAGGAAAATACCCTGTTGGGCATTTGCATGTACAAAGATAGGCTTCTGGGCTCAGGATGAAAGGAGAGGGTGGAGGGAAGTGAGGGCCACCTTTGCTCCATAATTTATAACCCGTGATTTAGCCATAAACACAGCTAATTCAGCACAATCATAGCCAAGAGCTAGAAGTAACCTTGAGAATTTAATCCAGGTCAAACCATGGATGGTGGGGCAAATGCAGTGGCTGCTTATTTTTGTAAATATGGTTTCATTAGAAAACAGGATCATCCATTGGGCAGAGAGAGTACCCCACAAAGTGTAAAATGTTTACTCTATGGTCCTTCACCAAAAACAGTTTGTCATCTATGACTTAATCTGAATTTTGAGGACTTTCCAAGGTAGGTAATTGGGGGGAAGGGGTTGGTAATCTAATATCAAATTCTTAAGGAGCTAAATGTTCCCAGGCTAACCTTACATATTTTCATGTATGCAGGTGTATACAATTTGAATCAGAATCCTATAAGTTTCATTCTTGCCTTTATGTTTTGTTTTGAGCCTGGTCTTCTGGTAAGACTATGTAAATAGTAGCCCACTTAGTTGCGATGTCACCTTGGTGTTTTCTATGAGGAAATGAAAATTAAGTTTGGTTAATGTCTCTAGCTTGCCTATCACCACCACCACCACTACAGCCCCCACAGTTTCAAGGAGAAAACATACAAAGGAACATTCCTGACAAACTTACAGTATTTCTTAGAATCCAAGGCAATTTCAAAATATAAAATAAAAGAGAGAATAGAGAAATGATATTATATATAGTAGTAAGTAGCACATAATAAAATATGATAAATAATAACCATTAATATATTATTAACCTCTATATTACAAAGTCATCAAAAAACTCAGTCCCTTTATACTATCAGCCCATCGATGACCCTGATGAGGGAGGTTAGTACAGTGAAAGGCGGAAAGCGGCTGGCCTGGCAGACAACATGGCCGTCAGACAACATGGCTGACAGACAACATGGTCGTGAGAACCTGCCGAGACCTTGAGGTCCCAGTTGGGACTCTTTCTGGGGTGGAGGGGAGGCCCTGGATATTCCAAACAGGCCTCAGTATTGGCCCCCACAATTGATGGGGTAACCAATAACAGCTGGGGCCCCTCCCCTTAGCATTAGCAAAGGGAGGAATAATTAACAGTTTAATAAAAGGTGACCACACAAGGCAGAGCGCGCTCTCTCTGCCTGGAGGAGCCCGCACCAAATCTTGGTGCGTATTTCCATCCTTCTCTCCCATTTCTCAGCAAGCTCTGTTCTTTTCCTCCATTTTCCAATAAATTCTTTTTACCGGCCTAACTAAACTGGTGTGTTCTTAAGTTCTTTTATGTGACATAAAAGAATTATAAGAGAACATAAAAGAAGCCAAGAACCTAGAGGGATCCAACACTTGCCCTTCTTCACTGTCACTGGATTCAAGAAGAACAATTTCTACTCAGTTTTAAACTGAGAAGAGGAGGAAGTCCTTACTTTGAGAATAACAAATTCCAAAGGTTTCTTGCAACTATTAAATGAGATAATAGTTACATGAAAAATAATTTGTAAGCTATAAATTAAATTGAAACTATATTTATAAACTACAAATTAAGTAGAAAAGTTCAACTCAAATGTTAATTGCTATCATAAGGTAATTAATTATTCTTAACACATTTCATACTTAAATAGACATACATTTACTGGGAATCCTAATTATCCATTTAAATTGAGTTCTCAATTCGTTTTTTCTTGCATTTTCTATATTTTGGAGATGTAGCCTACTAAAGAGTTTATACTAAGGTCAGTGGATTTACCCAATTTCCTTTATTTTCTACAGTTTTAAAATCAATAGTATTCTATAATGATCCTGTCTGACTACCCAAATCTTTCAAAAGGAATGCAGCATGCTCTTAAGATTACTTTTAAAGGAAAGAATATTCTGGATTTCTAAAAAATTTTACAGTCATGAAATTTGAAACAGAAAAGATTTGTAGTTAACACTCAAAAGCAGGAAATTAAGTTGACCAATCCATTTTATTTATCTGAAATTCTGTATAATCAGATATTTATAGTATTGGGCTGTGGCTAATGTTCATAGGGCAGGAAGAAACTTAGTAAACTATTTGTGCACATATACATTTAAGTGACAGCTTTTAATTTGATTATAGGACCCAGGGAATTTAAATATATTCCCACCAACAAAGCAATCCCTGCAAGTACATAGGACAAGCCTGTTATGTAAGCAGTTTCCAGGAGAATGAACCTGAAAATGAAAGCATTGATGTATGTTCCCATTACCATACAGACCAGTTAATAATACATAATTGCAAAATTTTAGGAAATAGCAATTAAATTGGCAAAATTCATGAAGCTTGCTAGAATTTCTTCATATTAATATAAAATCTATTAAAGAAAATCTAGCCAAAAAATCTGTACAGCACATCTATAAGAAATAATTTTAAGATTATAAATAAAAATATGTCCCAACTGGCTCTACAATGTTAAATCTGTTTTCTCTAGAACATAGACATGTGTAAATGCCTAAAATAATAATGCTTGTAACGTGAACAGATGGTGCCAGTGCTGTAAATATTAGCAAAAAAAAAGAAAAATCACAAAATAAATTTAAGAAAGTATTGATATAACCATATATCATCCTCATGCATTTGTCAGCATTCAACAGTGGCTATAGCTACATTTAAAAAATCTATAGCATCATCATCCTCTTAATAACTATAGCTAACACAAATGATGAGTACCTCTATACCAGGCACTGTTCTACACACCTTAATCAACTCATTTAATCCCCACTACAATCCTATGGGGATGGTACTATTATTATCCCTTTTTAGAAATGAAAAAACTGAGACACATAGGGGTTAACCTGTCCAAGTACATTTATTTTTTATCAAGATGAATATAATGACTGAACTACTCCTACTCATTTGTCACATTATTACATTTAAAGGATTTACTTTTTAGATAGGGTGATCAATTGCAGGAATGATCCCAATCTTCAGCCTCGCCTGGATCTATGCCCTTTAGCATGTAATTTTCAGTGTCTTCCTGCCTCGAACCCAGGTGAAGATAGGAGAGGCTTCACAAACACTTGTGCAATTGGGTTTTCCTTTCTCTCGTACCTGCTCCATGGCCATGAGAACATATCTGGGATAGCCTTCTAGAGGACAGAGACACATGAAACAGAATGAACTTGCCCTCACTGAAGCTGGCCTATAGCAGTTTAATATTATTTATGAATTCCAAGAAGAGATATAGATTATGTTTGTAAACTGGTCTGTTCCTCTGGGTGTGACAACCCTTTGATTGTATTAGGGTCAGCTGAGATGTCTGATTAAATTATGTTAAGATTAAGGCTTTGATTCAACCACGCCATTAGAGTACAGCTTAGTGTTGAGTCTCCACGCTCTTGGTGGGCTATATAAATGGACACTCACTCAGTAAGACATGGAAGCAGATATGCAAGAATAGAGAGAGAGCTCCATAGACACGGAAGAGGACTTTGAGGCTCTGGCCCCAAGGAGAGATGAGCCATTTCTCCTGATAGTTTGCAGCTGAAGTGAACAGGGCAGCCGAGCCCTATTCCAGCCCACAGCTGAGATCCAAAGGAGCTGGGCCCACGGAACCCTAAGAGGAAAGAGGAAGACATCGCAGACATTGCCCCACCAACTTGCTTCAACATGTGACAACAGATTTCGGTAAGTAAGTACCCCTTATGATACCTTGAGTTGGGCTCTTTAGGACCTTGTAACTGTAAGCTTCTACTCCAAATAAATACCCTTTATAAAAGCCAACAGATTTCTGGCACTTTGCCTCAGCACGCCTTTGGGTGACTAATATATGGCCTATCCCCAGACCTGTGATCAAGTCCTTCCAAGACTGTAAAGCCCCACCTGACCCTAGTGGCACCGGCAATAAACACTGATCGTTACAGGTCACATCAGGTGTTGTGGCTCTTTGTTAAACAGTATCATTAAGGAAATTGATAACTGATAGAGATAATTACTAATTCAACCAAACTGCTTATTCAACTTATTCACTTGAAATGCAGAAATTATGCACTTCGTATTGCTGATCTTTGTCTGTCTGTCTATCTATCATTTATCTATCTAGACAGAAACAACATAGATGGAAGATGGTAAGGAATGAAATATACTACCATACTGGCAGAGGTGGCACATCTCAGAAGAAACAAATATAATTATAAGGAAAAATGTAAAGAAAAAAAAGGGCATGCTTATAGGAGTTAATAAGAGAAACAAGAAAATATATGGGTACTCAAAATGAATCTATCTTCCTCTTCACCCAACCTGCACATATCGTTTAGGACCCACAAACCAATTAAAGAAACACTGAGCAAAACAGAAATTGAGTTGGCTTCCATCTGTTGCCAACCATTTCCCCAGGAAAACACAACTCTTTGTCCCCAAGGAAAGGGTTGGAATGGGACACGGGGTGTCCTGGTAGGTGGTGTTGTGGATAAAAATTGAACTCTCAGATTAAATATGCTCTGTTACTGTGTCACACATCAGCTTCCCAATGGTATACTTCACCAACATATGTTGGATTGTATATTAACTATACAGAACGTTGCCTTTTAAAAAATCTAGAACTGATAGTGCTTTATGTGAAAGGAATCAAGAAAAAGTGCTGGCATGAGCTATTAAATTTTTTTTCTGTTCCATAAGAGTGAATAAAATCACCAGATAATAGATGCACACAGTGATATGCAACAAGTTTGTCTGACAAATACTCAGGCTGCATCAAAGTAGAGATTAGTAATGTCTCCAAATGAGACTGGTGGCATTGCCTCATCTTCCATTTTAAGGATTTTTCAGACACAATTACTGATTTATAATTTGTTATAATCACATTAAGCCATTTTATATAATATATATTTTACCATTGACAGTATCAACAAACATTTGCACATTTTTGAAATGTGATTATTTCATTAAAAAACAAAATAATACAATATATTATATGTTTCCATAATAGCACTACCTAAAATATGGTCCCTGTACCTGTGCTTGTCTGCAAATTATTTCCAGTCTGCAATAATGAAGTACATACAAAAATTGTGCATAAATGTTTATAAACTTCAATAATTAAACAGAGTATTTTTGTGTCTGTTCAATTTCAAAATAAAACTCTGGAGTTGTATTTTGTATTTTCTTACATTTCTCTAATAATTTAATTTTATTATATTTTATGAAGTATCTCTCTGCACAAGATTGAAAATAAAAAATTACTTCTTTCACCACAGAGATTTCAAGAAACAAACACTGCTTCATTATACACAGTCAGATGTGAATGGAAATCTAATTAAAAGAGAACTAAGATGAGAATTAGTAATAAACATTTATTTACATATCACCATAAGCCAGTCATAATGTTAAATGCTTTACAAGCTTTATCTCATTTTATTCCTTTTAATGGACTATGATGCTAAAGTTAAGTATTTTGAGGAGAGTTAATACAGTTAGTAAATGGCAGAGCAGGTTTTGAGCCCAGGCTGCTGCAGTTGAAGGCCTAAGGTCTAAATTGCTAGTTACACCACTTCTCAATCCAATATAGTTCTAAAGGAAATCAAAGAAAGGAATGTGGCTTAGCACCAAGGACAACCACAAGGGAGAGTTAAAATAGTTCCAGGGGAAAAAAAGGGCTCTTTTAATTAATGACCTTCAAGAAAAAGGAGGGGGGGAAGGTTATTAAATCCATTTGGATATATTCTTTCAAAAAGTTATCACACTTAGCTTTTATTTTACTTTATTATTTTCCCTACTGTCTCATGAGTACTGAATTTGGAATAGGACTTTACCTGGTGTGGTGATCCA
>JAQZBX010083064.1:0-13442 GCA_029593785.1 Cabassous unicinctus
GATTGATTGCTTTGTTTCTACCAGAAAGCTTGGTTACTGACTTGAATGCAGCACCGGGATTCTTCCCTTGATTGACAAGAAAGTGGCTTGTACCACTTGGTCTCTTAATCCAAGGTGGGAAATGGATTCAGATTTATGGGGCCAAGGCTCCAAAATATTCTTAGTCACCAATATGGAATCGACCTATTCCTACAATTGTTACCTTCACCTCCTTCAAGCCTACTGTCACCTCCTCCTTCCTTTGCTCACATTGGAAGCCAGAATGTTCCCCTACCTCCTGGCACCTAATGCTATGCAACAAATGTTTGCTGAGTGAATAAATAAATGAATAAGCCCATATTCTCAAGAAAAGCTAACTACAATAAAAAAGAGTGGATATTATCTAAGCCATGTCCTTCCTTAAGACAAACTGGTTTACTGAAATCTGACCAAAAATGGATCAATTCAGCAATGGTTATCACTGTTGTAGAAGGAATCCTTGTTGAATGAAAGGCTGCCTTTACTGAATCTTCTCTACATGAAGTGACCACTTCCTCTGCTGTGGCTCATCTCTGGAACTTGTCCCTGCCTCTGTCCCATCTTATTTCAACTGTTGATATATATACTAGAAGTCTTGAAAGGACCATGAACTTCTTGAAGGATGATATATTTTTAAAGCAATTTTATTGAGATATGTTCACATATTATACAATCCATCCAAGGTTTACAATCAATGTTATTTAGTATAATCAAAGAGTTGTGCATTCATCACCACAATCAATTTTAGAACATTTTCATTACTCCAAAAAGAAAAACCCCATGCCCCCTAGCAATCACCTCTCAATCCCTCTATCCTTCTCCAGCTGTACATAACTACTTTCTAATTCTGTCTCTATAAATTTATTTATATTTACATTTTATACAAATGGAACCATACCATATGTAGTACTTTGTGTCTGGTTTATTTCACTATGCATGTGTTGTTGTTTTTTATAGATTTGTTTTATTTATTTATTTATTCCCCCCCGCCCCTCCTGCCACTTGCACTCACTGTCTGCTCTCTCTGTCCACTCGCTGTGCAATCTTCTGTGTCTGCTTGTCGTCTCTTCTCATCTTCTCTTTAGGAGACACCGAAAACTGATCCTGGGACCTTCTGACATGGGAGAGAGGCACTCAATTGCTTGAGCCACCTTAGCTCCCTGGTTTATTGTGTCTCTAATTGTCTTTTTCCTCTGTGTCTCTTTTTTGTTGCATCATCTTGTTGTATTAGCTCTCCGCGTGGGCCACCAGCTCTCCACGTGGGCCACCAGCTCTCCACGCGGGCCCACTTTTGCCTTCACCAGGAGGCCCTGGGAATCGAACCCAGGACCTCCCATATGGTAGACAGGAGCCCAATCACTTGAGCCACATCTGCTTCCCAAGCATGTGTTTTTAAGTTATTGTTTTGGTTTTTTTTAGTTAGAGAAGTTGTACGTATTTTCACTTCTGTTTCCTGGATCCCTCTAAGTGCTCATTTAATTTGGGTTGAGGGAGCAGTTGTGGCTCAAGCAGTTGAGTTCCTGCTTCCCACATGGGAGGCCCCGGGTTTGGTCCCCGGTGCCTCCTAAAAACAACAACAACAACAAGAAAACAAACAAGCAACTCAGGGGACCTGATGTGGCTCAGTGGTTGAGCGCCGGCTTCCCACTTACAAGGTCCCAGGTTCAATCCCTGGCCCGGGTACCTCAAAAAAAAAAAAAAAAATTGGGTTGGATGAATGGAAAGAGTGAGTCCCTCTAGTACATTTAACGTAAATTTACCAAGACTTTGGGAAAGGAGAAGGCAGTTATTAAGTTAAGAGATTGTAAACAAATCCCACTTGAAAATTAATCAGCCTGATAAATCAACTTTGAAGTAATTCAGGCCAATAGGAAAATGGCCAATATGAAAATTATTTACAATAATTTTACTTTCAATTACCCTTTAGTGCCGCTTGTAGTCAGAAAGGGAGGAACACATTTAGCATTGCTGTATTATTTCTGTAAGCCCAGTTGTCTTCTCACTAGGCCTACTAGTAGCTGGAGCTCATTGTCAAGGCTAAGTCTTCCACCCAAGTATTCAGTTTATTTGGTCCTGGGGAGAGGTCCCAGGGTGACTCTTCCTGAAGTAAAAAGGAACCAATATCAGTTACTGCCTCTCAGTGCTCCCCTGGGCCCTGCCCCAGGTCTCCTGAGGTGGAAGGGCTTAGAGGAGGCAGCCAAGGCCCAAAGTTGTGTGTGCCTGTCTCCTCTGACTTCATGGCCAAATCATCAGTAGTGTTTCCCACTTTAAACCTTTTAAAATAAAAGTTTCTCTTGTTGGAGCCAAGAAAAGATGAAATTTATTATAAAACTATACTGTCAAAGAAAACTAGTGTTAACCCTGTAGAAGTTAGAAAGTTTTCCCTCCAATAACTCTGACGTCTGAAAGCCACAGCAGTGAAATCACCCAGGGCCTGCACAGAAGAGCTGGGATTCTCCTTCCCCTTCAACTACCGTAATGTGAACCAAACTTCATAGGTAAGGATCTACTTTTCCATATTTTTCTTGTCCTCCCACAGTAACTACTTTCAGTGTCCTCCAGACAATCAATAAATGATATAAGTTTTAAGTTTCTAATTTGATGACTGACATATAAAAAGTAAAATATTAAAAACAAATTAGCTGGAAGCGGGAGTGGCTCAGTCAATAGAGGCCCCATTTACCATATGGGAGGCCCCGGGTTCGCTTCCCGGGGTCTCCTCGTGAGGGCAGGCTGGCCCGCGCAGCCTAGTGGGCTGATGCAGCAAGCCCTCACAACAGGAAGCGGGTGTGGCTCAACAGATAGAGGCCCCGTTTACCATGTGTGAGGCCCCGGGTTCGCTTCCCGGGGCCTCCTTGTGAGGGCAGGCCAGCCTGCGCGGCGCGAGGGGCTGATGCAGCAGGACCTCACAGCAAGGGGAAGATAAGCAGACACGGAGAAGACACACAGCGAATGGACACAACAAGCACAAGCAGCAAGGGGGGGGATAAATAAATAAATAAATAAATCTTTAGGAAAAAAAAAACAAAAAACAAATTAGCTAACAAAATATGATGATAACAGTTATACCTTTTCTTTGGCTGGTTTCTGATGCAAGCAACAGCACAGCAGACTAAAAGTGGCTTAAACAATTTGCATTTCACTTACTAGGTGGTCTAGAAATGGGCCTTTCCCAGGTTGGTGAAGCAATTCAGCATTGCCATTAAGGGTGCAGGGTTTTTCCAGCTTCCCCTTTTGCCATCCTTAACGTGTCAGTCCTGTCTCCATTACAGCTACAATATAGCAGCTCCAAGCATCTTGTTTTCACATAACCACAACCCAATGTGGGAAGAAAGGGAAGCCACAGCAGCTTTTGTTTGTGCTACTCTCTTCTTTATTATAGAGGAAAATTGTGCAGAACTTCCATCCTACAGCATTTCCCTTGCATCTCATTGGCCAGGAGTGAGTCACATGGCTACCAATCACCAGCCAATGAGAATGCAATGACCATGGTTGGCCCTAATTAAGACTAATCCCTCACAGCTGAGCCTACTTTCCCTGGTGCTGTTGCTCAAAACCCCACAAAATGTGGGTTGTGTTAGCAAGGAAGAAAGTTGGGCTATTGGATAGGCCACAGATAGTTTCTTGTGCACTAAGTGTTTATGACGATCAAGCTTTAGAATATTGGTTAATAACAACAAACCAAAAACAATTTGGATGATAATCATACCATCTCCTCTCTGGGGCATCATAAAACAAGAGTAACTGGCATTTGTTAATGGACACATTTGAGGTCTCTTGGAAGATCTATTAGGCTTGGGTCTAATTGCTTCTCAGATCTACATGGTGTTTAGCTTTTTGAGTATGCTGTGCATCATCTCTGCATATTTAAAATAAAATGAAGGTATTTCGCTGAAAGCAACTTTAGTTTTATCTACCCATGTTCCATTTGTCTTCACTTAGAAAAAGCTTTTTTTGGCCAAGTCAACTCAGACTCTGGAACACGCATGAGTATATAGCTGAATCTGTATGTATGATCACCACCCTATCTATTCCAATACCCGTTCCCCCAGCTCATTCTCTCTTCTAATTTTATTGCCTGTTTCCAAAATTGAGAGTGTCAGTAGAAGTCAGGAAAAGTTGAGTTTCCAAATGATTGAGGAGTAGAAAGAACACATGAAATCCTATAATTCGTGTTGATTCGTTTGCTTTCTTGGAGTAACATCTTCTCCCATTAAAGAACAACTTAATAATATCATTGAGAGGAGAAAATGACCTAACAAAGGCAAAGCACTTTGTACACTGGTAAGCCTTAAATAAATATTACTTATTGTTCTCATAATAAGAAAAATAACACTTGTTCAGGAAAATATAATTTTACAAGTTATATGTTTACTGCAGAAGAACATTCAGAAAATACAAATTATCACATGATAAAAATTGCCTGTAATCCCACCATCAAGTGATAACTTATATTAACATTTCTGTAGATACACTTCCAACATTTTCCAGTCGTATTTAAATATTTTTTGAACAAAAAATGAGATCACATTGAGCAATACCGTTTTGCAATTGAAATTCTCTCTTTACAACATATTTAACATTTTAATCCATGTTGGTATATATAGATCTACTACATAATTTTTGTGTTCTTTTAGTTGTTCTGCCATCTACTCAAGCAATCCCCTCACTGGATAAATTTTGAAAATATTTCTATATAAAAAAGAATCCTATGGTTCAGAACTTCCTGCAATATTTGGAGTTTTTCCCATTCCAGTGAGTGCTCCCAATTTATAGCAGTGCCCCTGATTGCAGCAACAGGAAAAAGCACAATTTTAGAGAGTCCTTTCAATTTCTGTGATCCCTTCTCCATTAGAGTATTGCTATTAGTTATGTATTGAACTGCCCTTATCCTCAACTAAAGTTTCCAGAGCATTCAGCAGATTGGAAGACCCATTCCACACATCTGCTCCATAGTAACTCTGGAGGCCTCTGCAGATGCAAAATGCCACACTATTAGCAGTCTTCTTAGAGGGTTTCTAGAACAAGTACTTCCAGATATCTGGACTGCTCGCTGGGGCCTGAATTACAGGTGGTTAGTCAAAAGCCACAGTAGCACTTGCCACATTCAACAGCTCTTTCTAGACTCACCTGAATTCTCCAGGAGACTTCCATCCCCTTGCATCCTAACCATTGGGATCAAATGTAGATTTTAATCCTAGGAGTCTTTTTTTTTTTTTTTAAGATTTATTTATTTATTTATTTATCCCCCCCTTGCTGCTTGTGCTTGCTGTGTCCATTCGCTGTGTGTCTTCTCCATGTCTGCTTATCTTCCCCTCGCTGTGAGGTCCCGCTGCATCAGCCCCTCGCGCCGCGCGGGCCGGCCCGCCCTCACAAGGAGGCCCTGGGAAGCGAACCCGGGGCCTTCCATATGGTAAACGGGGGCTCTATCGACTGAGCCACTCCCGCTTCCCCAATCCTAGGAGTCTTAGTAGACAGATTATCTTAGGTAATAGTTCATTACGAAACTATAGTATATGTTCAGGTAACTTCAGAATCTGACCAACTTCAATAAACCAATAGTTATTATATGTTTTGTTGGGGTGAGAGAGCCTGTCAATGGTATATATATCACATTACTTAATATGAGCTGTACAATTTTATCCGCATAATTTTCAGATTGACAAAACTGCCATTTCATTTCAAATTTATTAAAGTTTCTCCTTTTTATATTTTTATTTCTCTTTCTAAGGTTTCTTGTGAGCATTAAAATATGATCCTGTAAGTCAACTGCCCCATGTAAAAGGCACTCAGTAAGTGATATATCTCTTTGCTCTACTACTTTTATATGTGTTAGGTTTATAAAGCATTTTGATGTCTATCATTCATTTGGTCATTGTGGTGGTTTGAAGCTGTACGTACCCAAGAAAAACATGGTCTTAAATCTAATCCATTCCTGTGGGCATAAATCCATTGTAAGTAGGATCTTTTGATGAGGCTAATTCAGTTAAGGTGTGACCCACCTCATTTAGGATGAGTCTTAATCCTTTTACTGGAGTCCTTTATAAACAGAATGAAAAGGGGGTGGGAGAGAAAGGGCAAACAAGCAAGCCACAGAAGCAAGAAGTCTAAAACAGTGAAAACCAAGAGAGATGGGAGAGACCAGCAGATGACACCATGTGCCTTGAAATGTGGCAGAGGAGCCAAGGATTGCTAGCAACCGGTCTTCGGGAAGAAAGCATTGCCTTGATTTGGACATTCTCCTGGCTTCAAACTCTCAAACTGTAAGCTAATACATTTCCAACCCATTTTATGGTATCTGCTTTAAGCAGCCTAGGAAACTGTCCTCTTAACCCTAAAAGGAAGCGACACACTCCTTTTTAGCCATTCTGTATAGGAGAAAGTATTTAAATTTAGCTGTATCAGCCCTACTTCCTTTTTTAGATTATAATTGTTTCAAGACAAATACCTTCCCTATGCTTCTTTTTAGTAAATAGCTACCAAATAGCTCAACATGTCAGTGATTTGTGGCAGCTTTGAGAGTTTGTTTTTTCCTATTGAAGACCACCTTAAAAAGAGGGTGGTGGTGGTTTTGTTTTGGTTTTTTTTTTTGCCTCCAGAAGTTTTGCTGCTGATAGAAAAAGACAAAGTACCCTTTCTAACGTGAATTTATGGAATGATTGTCTGCCCATAAAAAATTATTCTCCAGCTTGGAGCAATTAAAGTGGTCTCTCTCCTCTCCAAATTAATGTAATTAATACTATAGTCTTGGTTGTTTATCATGCCTTGATAATATCACAAGGGAATGAAAATATTGGCTCTTTATCCCCTTAAATAGCTGAGATGAAACTGTTCAAGCTCTAATGTTACAACAGCTGTTTCTCATGTCTTGGAATATAATTGGCTGGTACTGAGGTTACTAAATTGTAAGAAATTGACTTTGGTTTTCTGCTTGCCTACTTTTGGTGGAGGGAAAGATGGAAAATGTTAGCTTCTCTCTTGTAATGATAAGGCAAAACCTTCCCCCAATGAAATGGCAGCTTCCGGGTCTCATCTGTGTAATTTTCTTCACCAACCCACTGTCTCTGGGTTTACTCAATAACATGGCTGGGAAAGCAGGACCATCCTAGCTTCCCTCCTAATTAGTGCTCAACCCTACACAGCTGGTTGAAAAGCAGCGGGACTTTCCCATGAGGGTCTCTTTCTGGAAATCACTCTAAAGTGATCTGGTCTCTGAGGACAAATTCAATAGGGAATTTGAGAGACCATAATTATCCCATATAATTTGTAGGAGAGAGATTCCTTTGACTGAATATCTTTCTTGCTTAGGGCAGTTGTTCTCATTGTTGTTTCTGAACCAGCCCCATCAGCCTCCTCTGGGAGCTTGTTAAAAATGCAGATTCTCAGGCCCCACCCTACACCTGTTGAATCAGAAACTCTGGAGGCGGAGTCCGGCAGCTTATGGTTTAACAAACTGCCCAGGTCATTCTGATGCACACTAAACTTTGAGAACTGCTGGCTTAGGGTATAACCAGGGTTTCCTGGTTTGTGTTAGGACAATACTCATTAACCCACTACTAGCCTCTCTGTTGCTTAACCTTCGGAAGTCTCCCAGGTGTTGCTCTCTTGCTTGTTCCTTTTGGAGTCTGTCCTTAGTGCAATCTCTCTCAGTCTTTAATGTGCATCCAAATCCTGTGGAGATCTTGTTAAAATGCAGGCTCTGCTTTAGCAGAGCTGTGGTGGAGCCTGAAATTCTGCATTTCCAACCAGCCCTGTTGCTGCTGGTCTGGACACCATACAGAGGTGACTGCAGGGGCTTGCAGTCTAATTTGGGGGACTGAATACGCACAGGAGAAAACTACAAACGATTGTAAAGGACTTACCAGTTGATCCGTACAAAATGAGAGATCTAAACAACGAATATTATGGGAATTTATCAGGTTAAGACTTGAAGGAGGGCTTGGATAGGATCTTGTCATTGCAAGAATGTTTTTTGACCCTGATTTGCAACTTGTTATGGTCCCTCCTCCCACACAATACCCCCATCCTTCCTTCCCATTCCCTATCCCCCATCCCCCATCCCTGCCTCATCCCTTCAATCTGAAGTCTTGGCTGGCTTCTTTGTTGATGCTCCCATCAATTTCCATGAACTGAAAAGCTGTGACCAGTACAAAAATTTTGGAGGGAATCTAGAGAAGAAAGGCCTAGCAAGGTAGAATTTAAGGAGAAGACTTAACTTTACCACGTGGAGAAGCTTTTCCAGTTGCAAATCTAGATGCCCACTGCTTAGTTCTAATGGTTCTTGTGTCCTACCTTCAATAGGCTACAGTTTCTCCATCCCGTAGGGCAGGGGTTCTTAACAAGGGGTCTGTGAGCTTGAATTGAATTTCAAAAAAAAAAACATTCTAGTGGGGATGTGTTAGTGTGGGTGTGATATATTTATTACATAATACACAGTGTAGTGTAGACTTAATAAGGAGTCTGTGGTTTTCACCTGACTGGCAGAAGGGTCCGTAGAACAGAAAAGGTTAAGAACCCCTGCTGGGAGGCAGATGTGGTTCAATCAGTTGGGTACATGCCTAACACATGGGAGGTCCCGGTTCAGTTCCCGGTGCCTCCTTAAAAAAAAAAAGCACAAGCAGACACAGAGAGCAGACAGTGAGCTCAAACAAGGGGGTGGTGGTGGTGGTGGGGAGAAATAAATAAAATAAACCTTAAAAAACAACAAACAACAAAAGAAACCCTGCTGTAGGGTCTGTCCTTAGAAAAGAAATCAGGTGTGTTGCATTTTTCCAGCAGTTTCTGAACTGGCATGTTTCCTTTAACCTTTGAAAATGATTTGGCAGTTTCCCTTTCAGGAAAGCTGGTGGTATGCACAGCTGATAACTTTCCTCCTGGATTTGACACCCCTAGCCCAGCTGCAGAAGTGTGAATTGGCAGAGTGGGAGTCATTTTGAGGTCTGCTGGGAAATGATGGCAGAGGAGGCTGTAGGAGCCATGGATAAAAGAGCAAAAGGATGATCAGTCAGCAGAAGAGAAAACCCAGGGCTTCCTGTATGGGCAAATTCCTAGACGGCTTATTTCTGCCTCTTCTTCCCCCCATTTCTTTGGTGATAGAGGTTCTTCTTCCACCAGAATATGCATAACCATCTCCCCATGGTGTTTGCACTGCCTTCTGGTCATTGAGTTATGCAGTTGGGAGGAGGTATATTAACTTAGATTGAAGAATGGAGGTTTTCCTTTTGCACCCTCTTCTTATGCTCTACAGATTAGCACAGAGCCATCAACGATAATTAAGACTACACGTGAAGAGTGGTTGCAGTAGTAGAGGAAAGCATTTTCCTTGCCTGTAAGAGCTAATTTTTTATCTTTGGCTTTGTCTCTCTTTTTTTATGTGTGGAGCTATGATTAAAGGGAAAACTTAAATATCAGTTGAATTTAAATATCAACTTAAAGCAGAATGAGTCAACAAGAAGAGGTATGGAACAGAGATCAGCTTGGCATGGAGGAATCAGGGGCAGGGTGTGAATGGAGGTGAAACTTGGCCTAAAAAGATAAGGAAAGAGTCGGCATGGAGTACTGATGAGAGCAAGGGTCTGAGGTTCTGAATCCTGACTCTCCCCCTTAGTGAGTGACTTTGGGAAGCCTGGAAGATCAATGAATAGCCAAATGAGAGTGTACAGAAGCACTGCATCAGTCAGGGTTTAGGGCAGGAAATAGAAACCACTGTAGGTATTTCAAGCAGAACAGGATCTAAAATAGGGGAACTAAGTGGTTACAAAATGGTAGGAAGAACAGCAGGAACAGAGAGGGTTGGAGGTCATCACTAGGCTTCCAGGCTACTCTTGCAGCTGCCAACCTGTGGTCAGGAAGCAGCAGGAAACCACTCTCGCCAGCACAGCTGCCCCACAGTCCAACCTAAACTGGCTTGCCAGACCAGCTTCACTGGCTACTGCAAAGGTACCTGCCTGACAAGGGTGTGTATTTGTCAAGACCAACACTGGAGAGGGATGGCCCTCCTCCCTTCCACTTTCCAGTTCCCTTGAGAATACATCCCACTGTAGAACCTAAATCGCATTCAGAGTATTAAGGAGGCAAAGGAGGCTGGGGGGATGTAGTTTTGAGCCTTCTGGTGCTCGTGATACAGGGGAAAGTGGAGGTAGAGATGATGTAAATGGATGCTGCCAACATCCAGCAAAGTATCAAATGCAGTGCAGAGATTCAAGAAATATGAGTCTGCATTGAAGTAGCAAATCATGTTGGGTGAAGGCAGCAGAGAGATTGGAGTCAGGTTTTGGTTGACATTAAAAAAAAAAAGTCTTTTTGGAGGAAAATCCAGTGATAGAGGGCAAGGGCTGTCATAAGAAACTGGCAAAGAGGGAAACCTAACTACGTATTTCTCCTGTTTGCCCAGTGAAAACTAACCGCTGCTTCTGTTGATCTGGCTATGATAGTGACAATAAGAGCACAGCTTGCTCACAGCCTGCGGCTGGACCCCTGTCTTCCTCTTCCTCAACCGAAAGGCTTAGGCCCACTTTCCATTAGCTCTCATTCAGACCCTATCAACTGGGACCTTCCCCTCCGCGCTACAACCCCTGGGGTGATAAGCACATTTTCCAGCATCTCCGGAGTCACGGCTGCTTACAGAGACAGTGCCAAACCAAACAAATCCAGCTGGAAGGCACTCCCTCCAAGTCTCCCTTCCCTCCCCCGTCCTCCCGGGTGAAACCACAGGGGCTTTTGAACCTCATGACCAGCAGACAGGAGCAAAAGCATGAGAAACAGGCCTTACTTCCCTAGAGAGGAGCCACAGAGCAGTTAGGGTGGTCCCTGTTTATTCTTTCAAAAACTGACACCCTTGAAAAATGGAACACTTGAAGTGGAAGAATAAACAACAAACAGAATGGAAGAATAGACAGTACACAATCCTGTAAAACAGTGCAAAGTGTGTGTGCTCTTCTACTTCAACATGCCCTCAATGAAATCAAAGAAATTGTCTGTCTTATGTATTGTTATATTTCTCTGCACCTAGAACAGTGTCTGGGGGGGATGACAGGCAATGGCCCTTCTCAAAGTGGAAGGCATGGTGTCACAGAGAAGTCAGCACTCACCACATATTTCATTTTCTAGGCTCCTTTGCAGTTTGGTTGAGCTATATGATTATTTACGGCCAATAGACTGAGTGGAAATGACATGTGTCACTGGTAGGCCAGGGCAGTTATTTAATTTTAAATTTAATTAATTAATTACTTTAGGAGGTACTGGGGATTGAACCCACGACTTCGTACATACAAAGCAGGCGCTCAACCGCTGAGCTACACCAGTTCCCCCCAGGGCATTTAAAAATCAGTGAGCCTTCTCCATCTTTCTCTTTCTTGCCTGAAACAACCTTAGAAACCATGTCTTAATTCACAAGACAGATAGGGAAGAAGAATCTCAGCCCCACTGACCTGTGTCAGCTTTTGTACAAGCAAGAAATAAAGTTTTCTTAGGCAAAGCCATTGAGATTTCAGGGTTTATTTGTTACTGAAGCATAGCCTAGACTATTCCGAGTCATAAACATTGAGTTGTTCATGCATTTATTCAAGGGACACTTATTGAGCACTCCAAATTTGTACTCATAGGGGCAAGAATTATAAATATTTAGAGAATGGCAAATAACCCAAGAAAGCGGTAAAGGCAACTTCTTAGGGATTATGAAACTCAAGGGACATTGTGAACACCTTCCTGACCCAGGTTTTGTGAAAGGCGTGGTTTTCAGTAGCTCTTTGTATAATGGAACAGAAATACTTGGTATGATTGGCCTTGATAAGGCCAAATACCTGAAGAAAAGCCCAAAATGAAAATAATCATGTTATGTGCCTTATAAAAGCTTTCACATACATGGTCTCATTAGATTCTTCTCAATAATCCTATGAGGATGACAGGTTGGGTATTTTTGTTCCCATTTTACCATGGTGGAAAGTGGTATAGGTGAGGGGAGGAGGGGAACATAGTTCATAATGGGCAGAGCCAAGTCTCAAACCCAGGTCTTCTATTTTAAAGCCAATGCCCTTTTTTCTACACCAAGCTGTCTCCTAATAGACGATCTGATGTTTGATCTTCCATGATGCAGACATTCAAATATGGGACTTGATGTAGTTACAGGAATGAGGTAGTTCAAAGGTCTCTCAATGGATGTGCCATAAAGAATAAGAATACTCTGATGTTTGATAGTAATTGGATGCCAAACGGATCTGAAATGGAGATATGTAAAGAACTCCTCATACTTCGTTTACCTTTACTGGGTTACCTAACTCTACGACAAATATTAGGATGTGAGCCAGGAAGAAAGACCAGATCTGGACCTTCAGATCTAGGGAACAAAAGCAAGGGAGAAGGAAAAAGGAGGGCCAGGAAGGATCAAGGTCCCAAATGGGAGACTCTCATGTTTCCCTAACTATTGACCATCCCTTGTGACAGTTTCTGGAAATTTTTGGAAAACAACCTCTCCCTGGGACAGTTTCAATGGCATATGTCCTAGGATTACAGACTCAGCTCATCATATCATGAAACAGTACCTCCTTAGAGTCAGCAGTCATATCTTGTGGCCTCAGCTAAAGATTATATATCTGGAAGTTTTAGAGACACATAAAAGCCTTGGCACCTGATTAGGAAAGTTTTTCCAAGTCAGCTGCAGAGGGAGGCTATGTATCTCTCCCAGGTCCTTGAACTTCTTGTTTCTACTGCCAAAATTAACAAATGTTAGAAGCAGACCCTGACTATTCAACAATTTATAAGCCATGAATTGAAATGACATTAACCTTTAAGAATCAATCTCAGCATTAATTTTGCATCCAAATCCTTTTATTTATATGAAAAGGGTCTATTTCTGCAACTTTGCCTATATTCTTTCCAGATGTTCTCTATTGCCTTATATCATCTAACATCTCTCAATGCTTCAACCCATAACTCAGATCTCTCTTCTAGGAACCTTCCCCTGGCCATCCCTGCCCCCTTCAGATCATATATGTATCCATTCAATTCATATTTGTTGAGTGTAGGAATTGTGCTAGGCATTGGGAATATGGTGGCAAATCAGCTAAGATCCTTGGGCTTACAGTGTTTCTAGTTCAGCAGAGCAGAGTATTTGCTTTCTGCTCTTTGCTTCTACAACAAAATCAAGTATTCCTACTCTTGACTCTTACAATACACTGCTGACATAAATTCTAGACTGCCTTTCCACATGAAAGCTCTTTGATGGCAGGGACCATTCATGTCTTGTACATTTCTGGTCTCCTGTGGGGCCAAGCAAAGGAGTCAGCCCAGGGTGGCTGCTTGACAAATATCTATTGGTGTATGTGAGTGACTAATGTTACCCTGTGTCGTATAGTATGTAGGCAAGAGATAAGAGTACAGGGGAGAGTGAAGGAAGAGGGGCATGGTTAGATTTGGCGTAGAGTACA
>JAQZBX010083065.1:0-13444 GCA_029593785.1 Cabassous unicinctus
CCCCTATATAAGAATGACAATGCAGGCCCTGAGGATTTTGGAGGAAAGCCCTGCCATTCTCTGCAGTCAAAAAAATTATCCCTATTACAGTCCTTGTTTTTGTAACTTGTCATGTGGTCAAAGTTTATATTTATCACTACCTTATTCCACTACCCATTCCGTGTTCCCATTACCCTCAGCAAGCACTTCAGCTAGCCATGGTCCTTTGCTGTTGGGGTCACCCAAACTTACATTCCTGAAGATTCTGGTCTGTTATTAGTCCTACTTGGATTCATTTGTTGCAATTTTCCATTAACTTTAATCACAGGGCATGGCAGTTTTAGGAGATGCCTTAGATGATATCCTGTATTCCAGGCAAACCCTTCTTTACCCTCAGTAAGTAGTGTAGCCTTATTTACCCTTGATAGTCATGATCAATCACCCCAGACAGTACAGTAATTCCCTTCTTTGTCTGTTGATTCAGAAGTAATAGGAGCACAATATGGTCAGGTCGCAGTCTTAACTTCAAGTCCAATGGAATCATTGTTATGTTCCCTGGTGGTAGCACTCCTTTTGAAACTAAGATGTGTAGACCATCAGAACGTAAGGCTACAGTGACAGGAAGCAAAATTTTCTTAGTGGGTCACTATGTGTAACAGTGAGTGGTGCCACTCTCATTTCCACCCCTTCATTCCTGGACCCATGAATCCTGGTTTTTGGAGAAAGAGCAGAATAGAGTGGATGATGATTTAGAGCACACACAGCCCCCAGAGAACATTGCCCCAGCACTGCAATGTATTGCCACCTAGTTGGTGCCACAATTGAGTATTCAAAAGACCATTCCACTGTTCTGTCAATCCAGCTGCTTCGCTATGATGGGAAACATGGTAAAACCAGTGAATTCCATGGCCATGTGCACATGATTTGCTATGAAATGGGCTCGTTGATCAGAAGCAATGCTGTGTGGAATGTCATGGCAGGAGTTAATATATTCAGTAAGGCCACAGATGGTAATTTTGGAAGAAGCATTGCATGCAGAAAATGTAAACCCTATCCAGAATATGTGTCTATTCCAGTTAAAACAAATCACTGCTGCTTCCATGGTGGAAGTGTTCCAATTTAATCAACTTGCCACCAGGAAGCAGGCGGATCATTTTGGAGAATGATGCTATATCAGGGGTTTAGTGGTTTGGTTATCTGGTGCTGGCAGATTGGGCCCTCAGCAGTGGCTGTAGCCAAGTTAGCCTTGGGAAGGGGAAGTTCATGTTATTAAGCTTATGCATAACCTCCATTCTTACCTCCATAGACACTTTGTTCATGTGCCCATTGGGAAATGACAGGAGTGGCTGGGGAAAGAGGTTGAGCATTAGCCACAGAGTCAGTCATCTTATCCACTTGATTATTAAAGTCTGCCTCTTTACCGTCTGTTGAGCATTCATGTGGGACTCAAATAATTTCATGTTTTTTGCCCATTCAGAAAGGTCTATCCACATTCCTCTTCCCCGGACCTCTTTGTCACCAGTTTTCCAATCTTGTTCATTCCAATTCCTTGACCATTCAGCCAAACCACTGGCAACAGCTCATGAGTCAGTGTACAAATTCACCTCTGGCCATTTCTTCTTCCAAGCAAAATGAAGAACCAGGTGAACTTCTCAAAGTTCTGGCCACTGGGAAGATTTGCCCTCACAACTGTTCTTCAGGGATGTCCCAGAAAAGGGCTGCAGCACTGCTGCTGTCCACGTTTGGGTGGTACTGGCATATCATGCAGAACCATCTGTAAACCCATTCCGAGTTTCCTCTTCCTCAGTCAACTGACTCTAAGAGGCCAAAGCTGTGGGTTGGAAAGAGAATGTAACATGTCAGGGGTGGTAACCATGAGCATTTGTGCTACTTTCTAATGTAACTTACTTGTGCCTTCAGGACCTGTTCCAGCCCTATTTCATATATATCACTTCCACTTTATTATTGAGTGCTACTGTGCACACCAAACTTTATGGTTTGACGGATCAGACAATAACCTGCTCATGATAGGCAACACAGGTCTCATGGTAACTTGATGGGTCTTGGTTAAGCCTTCAATCTCTACTAAGGCCCAGTAGCAGCCCAAAATCTGCTTCTCAAAACAGATTTTGTATTTTATCGGAGCCCCTGGTTTGCAGCTTTCCTGTGGAACCTTGGACTTGTGAAACCCCATGGTCACATGGTTACAGTAGTTAACCATGTGAACATGGTCACATGGTTATGTGGTCACTATTTACCGATATCTCCTGTTGATTCTGTCTCCCTAGAAATCCCTAAATAATAGTGTCAAAAAAATTCTCATCTAGAGCCTTGCCTCTTATAAATATGGAAATAGCTATATACAGTAGTCATATTTTGCCTAACTCTATTGCCAACTCACACCATTGAATATAAGCAGCCCTTTGATTATTGGAAACAGAGTAATCAGTGCCCTTGCATCTAATCAGAATTGAGAGCCAATTGCAAACACCCCAGAACCAATTATGAAATCCCATTATTAAAATTCTGTTTCCTAAGAGCCACTCCCAGTATCAAGCTCAATTAGTCAGTGTTCTTTAGGAAAACAGATCTGATAGGATATATCTGTATATACTATGAGACTTTATAAAATTGTCACATATAATCATTGTCATGCATGAGTCTGAATTCCATAGAGCAAGATGCAAGACAGGAACTCTGATGGAGGTCCTCAATGATCTCCCCAGTAGAATTGGCTGTTTGAAACAGAGATGGGAATTTTCTCCCTGACTACTGAAATCACTTCTCCTTTAAAGACCTTCAATTGATTGAATGAGATGTCTCTCATTGACAAAGACAATCTCCTCAGTTGATTGTAGATGTAATAATCAGCCATAAATGCAATCAACTCACTGATGGTTAAAGCCTATAAAATATCCTTACCATACATTGTTAGCTTGACCAAACAACTGGGTAACAATAACTGGCTAAATTTACATGTGAGGCTAACCATCACACAAATTAAGAATTTTATAACTGGTGTGATTGCCTTCTAAAATGAGGGAGTTTTTAAAGCATTTCCAAATTAACAAAAGCTAAGGGAGTTCATCACCAATACATGTGCCTAAAAAGCAAAGCTAAGGGAATTTTTTTTCAGAGTGAAAGGAAAGGAAACTAATGGTGGACTAAAGTGGCATAAATAAACAAAGACTTCTGGTAATGGTAACTTTAGAGATAATTATAAAGCCAATATTATTGTATACAATTTTTGGTATGTAACTCCACTTTTTATTTCTCAGTGATTCTAAAATGCTAATACAAACAAACTATAATAAAGGTATGGTTTGGGACATACAATTTTAAAAGATATAATTTATTAAAAGTTAAACAAAAAGCTGGAGGTGATAGCTAGAAAATATACTTATAAAATTTCTTCATTTAAACAGCTCTGGATTAAATTTCTATTAATCTAATCTGAGAACATTACTCTTTGCACTTAGTTACTTGAAGGACTTTAACCAGACCATCTCTGTTCTACATACAGGAATAAGATAATGTCTCAAAGAAAAAGAATTAGTATGGCATCAGGAGAACCATATGGCTCAGGAAATCAGTGACTCCCTCCCCAAGAAAGACCAAATATGGACATTCCTGAAGTGATCAAATAAAAGAGAATCATGAAAAACTTGGACCAGAACAATATCTAAATTGTGGTTAATTTGCTGCTGAAACCAACAACAAGTTTGACATGCTTGAGACAAGTTAGGACTAAGAAATTACATTTACCGTACTCACAAGACCACTGGAAGATCAAACACAATCACATATTTTTGTGGGTTTTTTGTATTTGTTTATCTTTGCCCCTACCACTCTCTTTTACTTATAAAAACCTTAGTTCACATGCTCACTTTGAGAAGATTACCATAGTTCCTTGCTTGTGCACTAGCAGTAAATCACATTCTCAGTGAGAAAGGAGTTTCTGCTTTGTGGTGCTAGATTGGGTGGGCTCTTCTTTTTGAAATGTCCGTGATTACAGTAATACATGGACAGTGTTTTATAGGAACTGTATTTGATTATACTATGTTAATTTGACATAAAATCAAATGTCTTTTTTAAAAAAATAGATATGATATGTCAAATTCAAGCTCTGTGGTAATCCCAAAGAAAAGATAGGAAAACTATTTACATAAGGAAAAAGGAAGAGATTCAAAATAATACAAAATAAATTTAAATAAATATGAAAGTAAGCATTATCAAAAGAATTATGGGACAAAGAAAGTATCAAGGGACAACGGTCATATAGCAAAATGGAAGAAAAAGTTGTGCCTGATCAGTAACTACTATAAATGTAAATGGATTAAACTCTTCAGTCAAAAGGCATAGAATGGCAGAACAAATAAAACAGGACAAGTCAACTATACAATGTACTCACATTAAAGTCAATGGTATGAGAAAGTTGAAAGGGAACAGATGGAAAAATAATAATTGCAATTAGTAATCTGTTCAATGGTATAGTTTGTGTAGCTATATTAATATGAAATAAAATAGACTTTAAGTAAAAAAAAAACTTAACAGAGACAATAGTGGAAGATATACTGATAAATGGATCAATTCAACAATAAGAAATAACAGTTATAAATATATATATATACCTAATGTCAAAGTCCCCAAATATATGAGGCAAATTTGACAGATATGAAGAAAGAAATAAACAGTTTTTCATTAAAGGAAGGATTCTTCAAAGCCCCACTTTTAATACTAGTTAAAACCTATTGACAGAAATTTGATAAAGAATTAGAAGATTTGCTTGGTAGTATAACATATATACAGAACTCATTACCCAGTGAAAGAAGAAATCAGTTCTTGAGTGCACATGAGTCATTATATGAGATAGATTATATATTCATTTACAAAATATCTCAATAAATTTAAAAGTATTTTATCATATAATAATATGCTTGAAAGTAAAACAGAGGGAGAACTGAGAAATCCAAATCATGTGCAAATTAACAGAATTCTCTTAAAGTAAACAATATGTCAAAAGGAAATCATAGGACATAATGGGAAATATTTTGAGGTGAATAAAAATGACAATAGACATACCAAAAAATATGTGACACAGCAAAGTCAGTGCATAAAGGGAATAAAAAATAGCTATGAAATTATTTAAAGAGAAGAAATATCCCAAATTGAAGACTCAAACTCATACTAAAGAAATTAACATAAGAAGTTTAAATGAAAACCAAAAAGCCCAAATAGAAGGAAATAATAAACATAGAAATAAATGGAATAGAGCACAAAACTCAAAAGATGGTTCTTTGAAACATTGATAAAATTGACAAAACTTTCACTAGTCTGACAAAGAAAAAAGAGAGAGGGAACTAATAACTAAAGCAAGAAATGAAGGGGCAGCAGTGCTGACTCCAAAGAAATAAAAAGTGTTCATGAAATCATGCTATGAACAACTGTATGATAAAAAATTAGATAACCTAGGTGAAATGGACAATTTGCATGAACATCAAACTACCTTCACTGACTGAAAAAGAAACACATCTCAACATAACAGTAACAATTAAATAGATTGTATTGGTATTAAAATCCTCCAAACAAGGAAAAGCCACAGACAAGGGGCTATGGTGTTAAGTCCCACCCTAATCCATCATGACTTATCAACTTGATTACATCTGCAAAGACATTGTTTCCAAATAAGTTCACACCTTACATATGCTTGGTTTAGGATGTCAATATATCTTTTGAGGGCTTACAAATCAACCCATAACACTCCTCTATTCCACACAGCTCTTTTAATTCAGATGCATAAAAATAAAGCCCTTATAAGGTATTGCGTTCTTCTTTTTAGAACAGACAAATAGGGCATGAAGCAAATTGTCAAAGTTATTATTAAGAGGTAATTCCACCACACTGAAACAGAAGAAACAAGATCAATACCCCTTTCCCACTCATATCAGGTAGATGCTCTTCTCTTTTACTATTGTTCTTCTGGGTGTAATTCTAGGAGAACAAAAAAGACTTGTCAATTTAAACCAGAGAAAACTCAAAATGGGACAGATTTTACCCCTTACTTTAGCTTCAATGCCTCAGTGCATGGAAAGTTGAAAGTTTAGTCAATATTGCATTGAATTCCTTAAAGTTGTCCAGCAACATAAATCAGATTAACAATATTGTATTTCTATGAGATTACATGCCTTGAAAAAGTTCCAATAAAACTCATAGAAAAGGCACTATTCATTATCAATTTCCCTTAACAAGAAGAGCAATTAATCTTATAAACAATCTAAATAAAGTTTACCCTTGCTTTGTGAGTAAAGAAGGTCTGGAGTAACTTCAAACTAGTCAGCAAAAGATATTCTTTGGTATTTTTTTCCCATACTCTTCCCATTTTTCCCCAACTCCATCTTTTGGTGACCTTTAATTAACTTAATGTTTCTGAGATTTTGTTATTTGAAGACATCTAAGTGAAATCATACAATATTTGCCCTGAATGTGTGTAACTTATTTCATTAGAATGTTTTCAAGTTATTTCCTTGTTGCAATATGTCTCAGAATTTCATTTTTTTGCATGTGGCGGAATAATATTCTATTGAAGAAATGGAAGACCTCAGCAAACATATCACAAGTGAAGAGAATGACACAGTCATCATATCCTCACAAAGATTAAAAGTCCCAGACAAGATGGATTCACATTCGAATTCTACCAATCATCCAAAGATGATCTAATACCAATCATGGTCAAGCTGTTTCAAAAAAATTGAACAGGAATTAAGGCTACCAAACTCATTCTATGAAGCTAACATCACCCTAAAACCAAAACGGGATAAAACTAATATGAAAAAATAAAATTACACACCAATATCCTTAATGAATATAGATGCAAAAGTCCTCAATGAAATACTTGCAAATTAAATCCAAAAGCACATTAAAAGAATTATATTCCACGTTTGTATATTTTTTGACACAGGTATGCTAGGGAGGGGGGCCAAAGCAAAAAAATCAATAAGCATAATAAACCACATTGATTAAGTGAAGAAGAAAAATCACATGATGCTCTTGATTGATGTAGAAAAAGCTTTTGGCAAAATAAAGCATCATTTCCTGATTAAAAAACATTCCAAAAGACAGGAGTAGAAGGAAGCTTTTCAATTAGGTAAGGTATATATATAAGAAACCTACAGCTAGCAATGTACTCAATGGACAAAGACTGACAGTTTTCTCACTGAGATCATGAGCAAGTAAATGATGCCCACTATCACTACTGTTATTCGATATTGTGCAGGAAGTTTTGGCTAGAAAAATTATGCTAGTTAAGGAAATAAAAGGCACACAAATAGGAGAGGAAGAAGAAAACCTTATACTATCAGCAGATATTATGATCCTATATCTAGAAAATCCTGAAACATACAGAACAAAGCTAACTAGAAACAGTGGACAAGTTCAACAAAGTGGTGAGATACAAGATTAATACAAAATATTCAATAGCATAACATACAATACTAATGTAAATTCTGAAGGGGAAACCAGAAAAAATCTCCATTTATTATACCAACTAAAATATCAAATATTTGGAAATAAAATTAACCAAAGACATAAAGGAACTGTATTAGAAAACTACAAACCATTGCTGAAAGAAATTGAAGGTGATTTAAATAAATGGAAGGACATTCTATGTTCATGGATTGGAAGGCCAACTATCTTTTAGATGTCAATTCTATTCAAACTGACTTACAGATTCAACAAAATCCCAATAAAAATCCTAACAGCCTTTTTTGCAGACATGGAAAAAACAGTTACCATATTTATTTACAAGTATAAGAGACCCCAAGTAGCCAAAAAGTCCTTAAAAAGAAGAACAAAGTTGGAGGATTCTCACTTCCTGACTTTAACGCATATTACATAGCTACAGTGGTTAAAACATCATGGTACTTGCATGAAGACAGACATATTGACCAAAGGAATCTAATTGAGAACTCAGAAATAGACCCTTAAATCTATAGTCAAGTGAATTTGGATAAGGCTGTCAAGCCATCCAACCTTTGTCAGAAGAGTCTATTGAAGAAATGGTGCTAAGAGTAATGGTTAGCCATGCCCAAAAGAAAGAATGAGGAACACTTTCTCACACCTTATACAAAAGTTAACTCAAAATGGATCAAGGGCTTAAATATAAAGCAACAACCATAAAACTCCTAGAAGAAAATATAGGAAAACATCTTCAAGATCTTGTGGTAGGTGGTAGTTTCTTAAACCTTACACCCAAATCACAAGCAACATATGAAAAAAGAGATAAATGGGATCTCTTCAAAGTAAACACTTTTTCACCTCAGAGGACTCTTCCAAAAGGGGGGAATGGTAGCCAAATCAATGGAAGAAAATATTTGGCAATCTCTTATCCCATAAGGGTTTAAAATCCATGATATATAAAGACATCAAGCAACTCAACAATAAAAAGACAAACTACCTGATTGAAAAATGGGCAAAAGACTTGAAAAGACAGTTGTCCATGAAGGAAATACAAATGACAAAGAAAGAAATGAAAGAATGTTCAATATCACTGATGATTATGGAAATGCAAATCTAAAGTTCTATGAGATATCATTACACCTATTACACTGGACACTATTAAAAAATCAGAAAAATGTAAATGTTGGAGAAGATGTGGAGAGATAAGAATGTTTATTCACTGTTGGTGGGAATGTTGAATCTACACCCACTGTGAAAGAATGTTTGGTATTCATAAGCAAGTTGCATAAAGACTTGCCATGTGACCCAGAAATACCATCACTAGGTATATAACCAGAAGAACTGAGAACAGTGACACAAATAAACATCTGCACATTGATGCTCATAGGAGTGTTAGTTACAATAGCTAACGTTGGAAACAACCCAGATGTCCATCAACTAATGAATGGATAAACAAACTGTGGTGTATACACATTATGGAATATTATGCAATAGTAAGAAGAAATGAAATCATGAAGCACATGACAACATGGATGAACCAGCAGGACATTATGTTGAGTGAACAAGTCAGATAAAAAAGGACAAATAAAATATGATTGTGGTATTATGAACTAAAGATATATATTTTGTAAACACATGGAATTAATAATTAGAATATTGGTCAATAGAAAATAGAAGGTGGGTAAAGGATGGAAAGCTGAGGGTTTTTCTGTGCAGAATTGACTCAAAGGTTGTTTGTAAATCTTTGGGAATGAATGGAAATGTTGAGAGCACATAATGTAGTTTGTGATTAGCAAAGCTATCCTATGGGTATATTAGTCAGCCAAAGGGGTGTTGATGCAAAATACCAGAAATATGTTGGCTTGTATAAAGGTCATTTATTTCGGGTAGAAGCTTTCAGTTACCAGGCCATAAAGCATAAGTTACTTTCCTCATCAAAGTATGTTGCCACGTGTTGGAACAAGATGGCTGCCGACATTCAGCCTTCTTCATCTTCTTAAGACTCCATGGTCCCAGCATCTTCCAATATCAGCTGTAGACCGTCAGGCTCTCTAGACGTTGTCTCTCTCCCTGGGGCTTGATTCTCTCTGGGCTCAGGCTTGCTTTTCTCCACAAGATCAGCTGTAGAGAGGTGAACAGCTCATCTCTCTTCCTTAGGCCTCTGCCATGTCACAGAGCTCTCTCTATTTCTCTGCGTTCCTCTCCTGTATGTTTACTTTCCATGCTCCAGGTCAAAACTCCAGCATCAAAACTCCAAGTAACTCCTCTACTCTGCTGTACAGTTTTGTTTGTGTGTCCCTGCCCACCAAAGGGGTAGGGACTCAATGTCCTACGGACATGGCCCAATCAAAGCCTTAATCATTATTTAATCTAGTAAAAGTGAAACCTCTGAATCAACTGTAATCTAATATACCCAGAAGAACAAATCAGTTTACAAAGATAATCCAATACCTATTTTTGGAATTCATAAAAAATGCCAAACTGCTATAATGGGTATGATAGTGTTTGAAAGGGATTACTAGAAGGCAAGCTAAAAAATGAAATTTGTGGCTGTATAACACAGTCAAACTTGATGGAAAATATGAATATCGGTGATATTACATATATAACGCTGTTTTTACAAAATATGAATTCAAATAAACCAGAAATAAGAAACAGAAAAGCAGCTATATTAAAAAATTATCATTGAGTTCTAAAAGATTTTTATATATTAATCTGTAAATTCCATGCCTGTGTATTTTAGATTGAATGGAGTATTAGTCAGCCAAAGGGGTCCTGATGCAAAATACCAATAATTGGTTGGGTTTTATGAAAGGGTATTTATTTGGGGTAGAAACTACAGCTACCAGGCCACAAAGCATAAGTTACTTCCCTCACCAAAGTTTATTGCCACGTGTTGGAGCAAGATGGTTGTCAACTTCTGACAGGGTTCAGGCATCCTGGGTTCCTCTCTTCTGAGGCTTGCCTCTCTCCAGGCTCAGGCTTGCTTACTCCACAAGGCCAGCTGTGAACTGTCAGGCAAACGGCTCTGTCTCTTTATTCTGGGCCCTTCTCTCCTTCCTCACGACCAAGATCCTCTGTGTGGCTACTTCTTGGGGCTTCAGCTCAAAACTCTGCATCAGAACTTCAATTCAGAAAATCTCCAACTCTGACTTTTGCCATGTCTTTTATTTTGAGACCCTACCCACAAGGGGCAGGCCTCAATGCCCTACCGACTTGGCCTAATCAAATCCCTAATCATAACTTAATCATGCCCAGAAGAACAGACTAGTTTAAAAGGATAATCCAATATCTATTTCTGGAATTCATAACTATATCAGACTGCCAAGCTGCTACAAATGGTATTCTAGGTATTACCTGTAATATGTTCTATCATTTGATAAGTTGCTTTGTCACATTCCTGGTAATGTCATTTGAAAATGAAAGTTTTATTTTGTTGGACTCTAAAATTTCTATTTTTGTTTTTGTTTCTTCTGCTTATGGTGTTATATCTAAGAATCTCTTGCTTAATATATGGTCATGAGGTATGACTTTTACAACTTTTTCTAGGATTTTTATAGTTGTATCCCTTATATACTGGGTTATAATCCATTTTTACTTAATTTTTTGGCATGGTATGATAACACAGACCAAATTGCTTTGCTTACCTTTAGATATCCAGCTGTTCCAGCACCGTTTGTTAAAAGACTGTTATTTTCCCAACTGATTTGTCTTGGACCCCTTGGGGAGAATAATTGTGCATAAATATATATGATTTTTTCTGAATTATCACTTCCTTTTAATACTAATATAAATGGAAATTTATTCTCAATTTCATTATTTTAACTTATTTTTTTATTTGTCATTTATACAGTTTTAAGTATTACATTTAAGGACATTAATTACACATACAAAGTGTGCTACCATCACCAGCATATATTACCAATTTTTTTTCATCATTCTAAATAGACCTCTGTCTCCATTAAGCAATAATTTCCATCAACCTCCTCCTGCCATTCCCTGGTAACCTTAGATCTTTTTCTGTCTCTATATAATTCATGAAAACAGAATAATATGAAAATTGTGCTGTTTGTCTCAATTATTTTACTTAGTACAGTATTTTAAAGATTCATTCATGTTGACCATTTACCAAATTTCATTCTCTTTTCCTAAGGAATAACATTCTATTGTAGGTCTATAGCATGTTTTTTCTATTTATCTGTTGATGGACACAAGTTATTTTTAACTTTTGGCTATTGCAAATAATGATTCTATAAACTTTGTTATACAAATACATGATTCCTGTTTTCAAATTTTGGGGAATATTTCTAGAAGTGGAAATGCCAGGTCATATGTTAATTCTTTGTTTAATTTGTTGAGAAAATGCTGAAGTGTTTTCCTCAGCAGAAAACACCAGGTTGCACTACCACCAACAATGTACAAGTATCACTATTTATCAACATCCTCATCAAAACTTGTCATTTTGCATTTTTTAAATTATAACCACCAGAGTCTGTGTAAAGAGGAATCAAACTGTGATTTTGATTTTCACTTCTTAAATGGCTAATTACATTGGGCATATTTTCCCATGTTTATTAACCATTGTTCTTTGGAGAAAAGTCTGCTAAAGTCCTTTGCCCATATTTTAATTTCATACTTTGCCCTATTGTTGTTGAATTGTAGGAATTTTTTATTGTTTTTATTAAAGAAGTTGTGAGCTTAAAAAGCATTCATGCATAATGTGCAGAACTCCCATACATCACCCCTCCAACTTCACGTTGCATTGTGGAAATTTTGTTACAGATTATGAAAGAACATTATCAAAATATTGCTACTAACTATGGTCCACAGTTTACATTTGGTATATTTTTTTCCTTAAATTTCCTTATTATTAGCACCATGTATTAGTATTGTACATTTGTTATAGTTGAGGAGAGAACGTTTTCATATTTTTATAGTTAGCAACAGTCTATCACAAACCACATGGTTCACTGTGTTATACAGTTCCATTCCTTGTACAATTCATCAAAAACACATATGCAGTGGCTCTCAGTTTCATCACAGAGTTGTGCTATCATTCTTTCACACAATGTTTTCATGATTTCTAAAAGATATATATATATATTTATATATATATATATATATTTGTGGAGTTTCTTTAATTAACCTTCTTATTTAATATTTCTGATTACCTTCATTTGTTCCTGTGAATTTATGTTTCCATTCATTATCTTTTTTTTTAATAATAAAGCTTTGTTCCTACCTCCTGATATTGTTGAATATATTTCAACTCTTATGTTGTGAACTAATTCTCTTCTTCACTAGGACTAATGGAGCTACAACTTGAACCAATAATGAGATGTTTTGCCCCTAAGTTTAATAAGAATTAGTAAATGACCATGTCATATACAGGCAAGTAGGTGTGTGAATAAAATGCTGTTGGCAGGAGTACAAATTTGCCATCATTTTGGTAGACCTAATAATTGGTATTTACAAATATGTAAAATATACTTTCTCAATTTCTATCAAAGAATTTATTTTAGAAACATAGTTTCATATATGAACAAAAATGTGGGTGAAATAATAGTATTCAAAATATATTTGAAATTTAAAATGAAGTTTTTTCTTTAGAACTATTGGTTACTCAATTTTACATAAAAGTTACATTAACAGAAGAGGTTGAAATTCAAACAGACTTAATTTGTACATACGTACCAAGTCTCACATGATACAATCTCAATGATAAAATTTTAGATTGATGATATGTATTAAAAGCCTCATACTGAAGCCCAATACACGTCCCACCCAGATAACAGATGTGAAAATGTATATGCAAAGCAATGTCTGGATATAAGTGTCTCCTGGATCACCTACTATATGGGTTTTTGTTCCTCTGGTTGTCACACAGCTCACACAGTTCTTCAGTGACTGATTCCATTTCAAAACATCACACAGTTTTTTTCACATGGCTACTGACTGATTACCTATCAGGTACCTTCATGATTTTCCATCAACAGTGGTATTAGCCTTA
>JAQZBX010083066.1:0-13421 GCA_029593785.1 Cabassous unicinctus
CATAAGAAAATCAATCAATGTAATACACCACATTAACAAATTGAAGGAAAAAAAACACAATTATCTCAGACGATGCAGAAAAGGCATTCAACAAAATCCAGCATCCTTTTTTGATAAAAAACATTTCAAAAGACAGAAAGAGAAGGAAAATGCCTCAATCTGATAAAAGGTATATATGAAAAACCCACAGCCAACATCATACTCAATGGGGAAACATAGAAAGCTTCCCCTCTAAGATCAGGAACAAGCCAAGGATGCCCACTGTCACCATTGTTATTCAACATTGTACTAGAAGTTCTAGCTAGGGCAATTAGACAAGAAAAAAAAAAAAAATTTAAGGCATCCAAATAGGAAAAGAGGAAGTAAAACTCTCACTATTTGAGGATGACATGATCCTGTATTTGGAAAATTCTGAAGTATTCACGACAAAGCTACTTGAGCTAATAAAAGGGTTCAGCAAAGTGGCAGGATACAAGATCAACATGCAAAAATCAGTAATGTTTTTGTACACTAGTACTAAACAATCTGAAGAGGAAATCAGTTGAAAAATACCATTTACAATAGCAACAAAAAGACTCATATACCTAGGAATTAATTTAACCAAAGAAGTAGAGGACCTATAAGTAGAAAACTACAAAACAATGCTAAAAGAAATCAATGAAGACTTAAACAAATGGAAAGACATTCTGTGTTCATGGATTGGAAAACTAAATATCATGAAGATGTCAATTCTACACAAACTGATTTATACACCAATTAAAATTCCAACAGCCTACTTTACAGAATTAGAGAAGGCAATTACCAAATTCAGTTGGAAGGGAAAGTGCACCCGAATAGCCAAAAGCATTCTAAAAAAGAGTGACATGAGAGGAATTTCACTGCCTGACCTCAAAACATATTACAAAGCTACAGTGGTGAAAACAGGATGGTATTGGCATAAAGACAGATACATTGATCGGTGGAATAGAATTGAGAATCCAAAAATAAACCCTTATCTATACGGTCAATTGGTTTTTGACAAACCTACCAAGTCCATGTTAATGGGATAAAACAGTCTCTTCAACAAATGGTGCTGGGAGAACTGGATATCTATAACCAAAAAATTGAAAGAGGACCCCTATCTCACTCCCTATACAAGAATCAACTCAAAATGAATCAAAGACCTAAATATAAAAGCCAGAAATGTAGGGAAACATCTCTAAGACCTTGTAGTAGGTGGTGGTTTCTTGGACCTTACACCCAAAGCACACACAACAAAAGAAAAAATAGATAAATGGGATCTCCTCAAAATTAAACAATTTTGCACCTCACAGGACTTTGTTAAAAGGGTGAAAAGGCAGCCAACTCAATGGGAGAATATATTTGGAAATCTCATGTCTGATAAGGGTTTAATATCCAGGATATATAAAGAGATGTTACAACTCAACAATGAAAAGATAAACAACCCAATTAAAAAATGGGCAAAAGACTTGAAGAGAGGAAGCAGGTGTGGCTCAGTGGATAGAGCCCCCGTTTACCATATGGGAGGCCCGGGTTCCCGTCCAGAGGCCTCCTTGTGAGGGCACGCCGGCCTGAGCGGTGCAGTAGGCTGATGCAGCAACCTCACGGCAGGAAGCGGGTGTGGCGCAATGGATAGAGCCCCCGTTTACAATATGAGAGGCCCTGGGTTTGCTTCCAGGGGCCTCCTTGTGAGGGCAGGCCAGCACAGCAAAGGGGAGATAAGCAGACACAGAGAAGACACGCGGCGAATGGACACAGCAGCACAAGCAGCAAGGGGGGGATAAATAAATAAAAATAAATAAATCTTTAAAAAAAATAAATAAATAAAATAAAATAAAATAAAATAATGGAGATGAAAATAATCCTAACAACCATGGTCAATTTTTTTTAATCCTAAAACTTAATTTTTATTTTTACTTAATTTCACAACTATGTTTGTATCCTTTATTTCATAATCTTTGCAATTTTCATTGGTATAATGGTGGCTTTGAGATCTATTTTTTAGTATACATGAGTCTCACATCCAAGGCTTTACTTAGGTCAGCCTTTCATTTGGCAGCCCGTAGGGATGTGACTCGGAAAGTGATGCGAACCCATGTCATCTGCTCTCCACAGCTGGCCCTGATTAAATACTGCCTGTAGCATTCTGTTACCTGGAAACAAAACAACTTTGACATTTTTTTTTTTAAATATCATTTGAAAATCAATAAAAACAGACATGCTCTCTTGCAAATTATCCCAACAGGACAGAAGGAAGGAAGGAAGTACATTATCCTTTCAAAGGGCTTACCTGCAGATACATAGGAAACCAACAAAAAGCTCTTAAGAAAGGAAGTAAATATCTATACATTCAAACTTGAACCAAAATTTAATAGTTCAAAAAGTTTTGACTGTAAAGTTTAGAAATGGGTGGTGGTGATGGTAGTAAAATATTTTGAGTGTAATTAACAGCACTGAATTACATATGTGAATGTGGTTAAAAGGGGAAATTTTATGTCATATGTTCCTAGAATAAAAATTAAAAGATAAAACACTGAAAACAAAAGACAAAGGAAACTGCACCATCTTTATTTGTTTTATGAATTCTTCAACATCCTACTTAACAGGCCAGGATGTGTATCTTTACAGTAGCTGAAAAGCCACGAACCCCTAACGCACATATATATTACTAATGTCCCACTACTCAGCTACGACAACAGTAGACAAATATATTAATTTTCATATTGTCTTGCTTTACTTCTACTTTGAAGTAATCCAAAATAAAAATAGCTCTTACTACATACTAAAATTCCACTTTAATTACTAGCTTAACTCTAGACATTAACAAAAACCTAGAAATCATACCTGTTATTTCATATAGACAACCAACACAACAGAACTCTAGGACTATCGTCTTTACCACTCCCAGCTGCCCATTCTTCCTGCCAAAGCGTACTGGCATCATCACGTCTACTAGTCCTGTAGGACAAGAGCAAGCGCTCTCTACTCTGAGACACCAGGGGTTGAAAGACAGTGTCTTTGGAGTCACACAGTTAGCTCCCTGCCCAAGGACGATGGAACCTGACAAACGGAGAAAGGACAATTCTGCACACTATCGGGTTTATGCCTTAAACTGAGAAGTACTACTGCTGTGTCTGTCCCCTGGCACCACGGCAAAGGACTGCAAGAAGAACTCAGTGAGGCATACGGGAGAGAAAATGGGAAGACCCTCCACCCTCAACCCCTCTAGGCTTGTGGTGCTCTGGCAGTCTGGGCTTTTGCCTCTAAAATGGAGATGGGGAGAAATCTGACCAGTCTGAAGACACTGACATCCATTCATCCATTCATTTGATAAATATTCACTGAGCTCCTACTGTTCTAGGCACAAGGGTAGGGCTTTCCCAAAACAATTTTTCCAAGAAAATAAAAATATTGTGGTAAAAGTTAACATCATCAGTAATGGACAGATGGACAGCATGTACGTCGTGACATAGCTTCACTGTGGTTTTCCTGTCCAAAAAGAATAACCTGAATCTAACCTTGAGGAAACAATGGACAAAGCAAAACTGAGGGATATTTCTACAAAATAACTGATCTCTCGTCCTCCGAAATGTCAATGCCATGAAAGACAAAGTAAGGCTAAAGACCTGTTCCAAATTAAAGGCAACAGGGACAATGAAGATTGAATGCAAATTACTGGGATAAATGATGAAATCAGAACTATGTTTGTGGATTGCACACCAGCACTGTATCAGTATTAACTGCCTACTTTTGACCATTGATCCCGTATTTAGGAAAACACATCGAAGTGTTTAGGAGTAAAGAGGAAACTTACTCTTAAACGGTTCAATTAAAATATTATATGTATATAGAAAGAAAGGATATTAAAAAGTGATAAAATGTTATTTGGGAATCTAGGTGAAGAGAATATAGGAATTCTTAACACTATTCTTGAAATTTTTCTATCTGTGAGAAATTGTCATGACTTAGGTTGTCGGTTTCCTAATAAGCATTCCAGCCAGGCTACTAAACAATCCACCAATCTCTCGGGTCACAGACCCTGCTTATGGATACAGAGCTCCATCCGCAGCTTAGCCTTCCACCCTTTGATGTGAGAAGACAGCCAAGATTACCAGACATGGGAGGAAAGGTGCTCACACTTCTTGTCTTGGTCTCTGTGGCTGACACAGACACGACCACTCAGCCCCTTTTCAAGAAAGGTCTCGCTGCCCAGCTCAAGGATTGGGGTGAGCGATGACCTCCAGCCGGTAACTCCTCTAGGTTCACCATGGCTTCTGAGCCAAGGTCTCCTTCTCAGGGTGCCCCCAGTCAATGAGTGAACAAGACTGTAAGACTGTGATACGAGGGCTTAGCCAGGCTCACCCAAAGCAAGACTACCTGCCCAGGCAATCACTATATTGGAGCTTGCCCCTGGGCTGGCGGAGACTGTTAGAGACCCACTATTCTGTCTGACTGCTCCCCTACCCAATCCTGCTTCCATCCCCTTTCCTCTCACAGGTGTTACTACCCAATAAACCTTTGTACTGCTAATTCCATCTATTTCTAACTCCATCCATTTCCCAGAGGACCCAACTAACACATTCTTTATCCTTAAGTGGGGGAGGGGAGGGGAGGATCCCCTAGGAGAGGAGGAAGTCCTGCCACCAGAACAACTATTAAATAGGGGGCAACTGTCTGAAACAACTATCTTGAAACTCCAGAGTCCAGCAGAACACTGTGCAGCATCCAGGGAAGAGCAGGAGGAAGAGGCTGGTAAAGCACAGGAAAGACTAGTAAATTTCTCTCTCCATGTGGCATTTACCAGCACCCATCCCCAACTCTTAAGCAGGCCGCCGCGGGCAGGCCCTGGCTAGTTTGCAGCAGACAGAGAGGGACACAAAAATCCTCTTCCCAAAGATGAGGAGTGGGCACGGGCCGGTTCTGAGGGCAGCCACTATTCCAACCAGCCCCAGACAAAGGCAGCTGATAAGACTTAAATTCGCTACGCTCCCTCAGGGCTGCAGGGACCAGGTAGGGGAAGGGCTGCATTTGTTGGCCAGGTCAAGAAAGCTGCGCTGACCTGACCCCCTGCCCAGGGCACTTTGGAGCCAGCCTGTGCCCCCTTCATGGTCCGGGGCCTTGTTCCGGCTGGGAAACTCTTCTCCAGGATGCCCTCACCCCACCCCAGAATCTGCCCTCCAGGCAAAAGCAGTTTGAGATAACAAAAGGAGTGTAAGAAACTGTTGCAGCACAAACCTGGGGTAAAGGACTGCCTGCTTTAAACACCTGGGAGAGGAAGGGCTGTCTCCTGGGAAATAGAGGGGGCAGTCAAACTCCTGTAACCAGAGGAACTCCAAAACAACTAGCAAGCCCAAGCCCAGGACAAGAGACAGGCCCAGGAAAGACGTGGAGGACCCTGCACACTGCATTCACCTTGGGCAGACCTTCCTGACAGGAGAGCTGACACTCAGGAAAATCTGTCCTATCACTAGCTGGTTACAAAACAAGAAACAGACACCTCAGGGAATAAACCCCAGTTAATTTTAAAACATTTAAAGTTTAAAAATTAAAGTTTAAAATATTAAAATGTACAGTGTGCAACAGAAGAGTACAAAACAAAGAAACAGGAAATGTTGGCCCATCCAAAAGAAGAGGATAAAAATCCTGAAAACCAATGAAGACGGCCAGAGTGTGGACAAACTGAATAAAGACTTTTAAAAAATGATCCTAAAAATGCTCAGGAGATGAAGGGTGAGGGCACAGGCGTGGCGCCATGGGCCTGCCCAGGCTGCAGGAAGAGAACTCAGTTGCACATCACGAAGTCAAATGCCAGGGGAAACCGACAGCTGGAATCTACAGGAGATGAGAAGAGAAAAGAAACACCAGGAATACGGTGTGGAGCATCATGAAGTCTGAGGAACAGAAAAACAAAGATGCCAGGAGAAGTCCCCCAGCACCTTTTCCAAACCAAAAATCTGAAGCAGCAGAACCTCCCAAACTCCCACCTCGTCCTGTGATTCTACCAATGCACCTGTCACCAAGCAAACTCTGAAAAAGCCCGGCAAGGGCAAGAGGCCCCTCAGAAAAAAAGCTCAGGGGAAAATGCAGCAGAATCGTCAACTCATGGAGTTCTACCCTGGCCAAACAAAGGAGCTCCAGGAAGAACAAGGCTGAGCTGCAGTCTGAAGAAAGGAAAACAATAGGCCAATCAATCGAAAGTGGGAAGGAGGAAGAACACTGACCTCATCAAGGGCAAAGGCTGGGGAATCATGGCCACCAAGCGGCTCTCTGGGGCGAGCCTGTGTTGGAATATCATGGGGACCTCACAGAGATGACCGACGCCAAGAAGTGGGCCTCTGTATGCACAAGACCCCTCCACTGGCTGCTACATGTACAAATGTATCACACTCAAGTAAGATGTTATTAATAGGGGAAAACATGGGAGGAGGAGGAAGTGGGATATATAGGAATCCCCTATATTTTCTATATGACTTTTCTGTAACTTAAAGCTTCTTGGAAAATAAAAGTGAAAAAAAATAAGAAAAGGGAAAAAAGCTTATTCCAAAGCCACTGCGATCAAAACTGCATGGTACTGACACAAAGACAGACATATAGATCAATAGAATTGAACTGAGAGCTCAGAAATCAACCCTCACATTTACGGCCAACTAATTTTTCACAAGGGGACAAAGATCACTCAATTAGGAAAGAACAGTCCCTTCAACAAACGGTGCTGGGCAAACTGGATCTCCATTTGCAAAAGGAAAGAGGAGGACTACCTCCCAAGGTATACAAAAATCTACTCAAAATGGATCAAATACCTAAACATAAGAGCCAGAACTATCAAACTCCTAGGAGAAAACACTGGGAAGCATCTTCAGGACCTTGTGTTAGGCAATAGTTTTTTAGACTTTATACCCAAATCACAAGCAACAAAAGAAAAAATAGATGGGAACTTAAGAAAATTACAAACTTTTGTGCATCAAAGGACTTTACATACTGATAAAAAGACAACCTACACAATGGGAGAAAATATTTGGAAACCACATATCCGATAAAGATTTAATGTCCAGAATAAATAAAGAAATCCTTCAACAACAAAAGAGAATCCAATTTAAAAAGGGCAGAAGACTTGACGATACATCTCTCCCAAGAAGATATACAAATGGCCAAAAAAGCACATGAAAAGATGCTCAATATCATTAGCCATTAGGGAAATGCAAATCAAAACCACAACAAGATACCATTTCACACCCATTAGAATGGCTACTATTTAAAAAAATTACAAATGTTGAAGAGGACATGGAGAAATAGATAAAAGCGTTCACTGCTGGTGGCAATGTAAAATGGTGCAGCCACTGTGAAGGCAGTTTGGCGGAACCTCTGAAAGCTAAGTATAGAATTACCATATGACCTGACAGTCCCACTACTAGGTATACACCCAAAAGGACTGAAAGCGGGGGCTCCAACACATATTTGCACACCAATGTTCATAGCACTATTATTCACAACTGCAAAAAAGTGGAAGCAACACAAGTGTCTATAAAACAATGAATGGATAAACAAAATGTAGTATATATAAACACTGGAGGAGGAAGATACAGACTATAGTTAGCAGTAATACTCTAAGGATGCTCTTTCATGATTTGTTAACAAATGTTTCACAGCAATGCAGGGTGTTTGGGGGGGGTGATGTGTGGGAGCCCTGCATGATGTTATGCATGTTTGTTTTATAAGTGTACGATGTTTACTGAACACTTATAGTTTATGTATGTTCATGTATGAACAATATACTTCAATAAATTGTTTAAAAAAATAAACAATGGAATATTATTCAGCCATAAAAAGGAATGTAGTTAAAAGGGAAAATATTAAGTGGTATATATGGTAAAAGAATAAGTTTTTTTAAAAATCCATGGAACTGTGCTACACAGTGAACCCTAAGTTAACCACAGACTACAGTTAATAATACAATCGTAAAAATGTGCTTTTATGAATTGTAACAAATGTTCCATACCAATGCAAGTTGTGAGTAACAGGGTAGTGCATGAGAATCCTATATTTTATGCATGATTGTTCTGTAAACCCACAACTTCTCTAATAAAGCAAACAAATAATAGGGATAAGGTGGGGGGTTGGAGGAAATGTTAGGTGAGGAGTAAAGAACTTGAAAAAAATATATTATTAGTATCACTGAAGATATAAGAGAAGATATTGCAACCATAAAACAAGAATAGAGGACTGTGTTTAACATTTTTTTCAAGGAAAAAGCTTTTAGAAATTAAAAATATAACAAAAATAAAAAGCTCAATAAAAGGCTTAAAGATAAACTTGAGAAAATTTCCAAAAGTAGAGCAAAAGGACAGAGATGAACAATAGGAAAGAAAAGATAAGGAAACTAGGAATCCATCCATGATGTCCAAAATCCAAACAGCAGATGTAATGGAAAGAGAGAACAGCAAAAACAGAGGGAAGGAAACCACTGATGAAATAGTTGATGAAAGTTTCCCAGAATTGAAAGACAGTAATTGCCAAATTAAAAAAGTTAACCAAATAGCCAAGCACAAAAGAAGAAAAAAGACCCAAGGCATTTTACATAGAGCAGAACACTGATGACAGTAGAATACCCTATGTGTTTCCAGAATGGGCCGGGTCATGTAGAAAGATCAGGAATCAGAATGGCTTCAGACTTCTCAACAGCAACACTGAAAGCTAAAGGCAATTAAACAAATGTCTTAAAATTCTGAAGGAAAAGCATTTCCAATTTAGAATTCTACAGCCAGCCAAACTCTCGATCAACTGTGAGAGTAGAATAAAGTCATTTTCACACATTCAAGGTCTCAAAAAATGTTACCTCCCATGCACCTTTTCTCAGGCTACTGGAAGATGTGCTCAACCAAAACAAAGGGAGAGATAAAGAAAGAAGAAAATATGGAACAGAGGAAGGCAGGAAACAGGATATCCAATACAGGAGGGAGCCAAGGGTGAACAGAAGTATCAGGTTGACAGCCACGCACCAATCACAGAGGACAGCTGGTGAGGGGTTGAATTAGTGCTAACTTAAAAAAAGTAAGGAAATAAAAACAATGGTCAACTCCAAAGAAAAGAAAAAGTTGAACAGAAAAGTCATCATAGTCTATTATTACATGACTCTGCTATGGCATTTATAAAGTCATTAAGAGATGTCAGTAAATACCGATCTCACCAAAACTAGAGTGAGTGTGCTGGGAGGCTGTGGAGACGCACAGGACGTGCACGTGAGGTGAGGAGGAACAGGAAAGAGAGCGCGCCACATCCAGAGCGGACAGCAGCACTGGAAACCATCAGTAGCATTGTGAGTCTGCTGGTCAGAAATGGTGACAATTATGGAAAAATCATAATTTCACTCAAAAGAAGTGAAAATGGTTTCTTCTGGGGAAAGCAAAAGGGGGAACAAGTAAGTGGCAAAAAACAATTCCTACAAAACTATTTGGCTCTAAGAACTGTGCAGGCCCCTTCCTGTCACTTCACACCAACATGACTTCCCCAATCCAGCCACTCTTGATCACCAGGCTGGGGGCAGTGTTGGCAGGTTTCTCCACTGCCAAGTCCCACTTCCCAGCCTCCCCGCATACATCCACCTTTCCTTATCCCTTCTCTTCTCTTAAGAGGCAAGTCAAGCACAGCTTACCTCCTGAAGAGGGGAGTAGCGACATAAATTCCTTAGAATTCTGCCATATGGGGGACCTGTCTCCCCAGTCACTTATTTAAATCAGTAGGGACTCTTGGATATTTATTTTATACTTTGAGTGGTAATCTAATACCACACTATTTATTTTGCTGTGCAAACCATTCCAGATTTGGCCAGTAGGAGCTCTTTCAGGTGGCTCCTGTGTCCATCCGTCTCTCATGTCCCCCCCTCCTTGTGTTTGTTTTGTTGTTTTTTAGGAGATACCAGCAATTGAACTCAGGACTTCTTACATGGGAAGCAGGCGCTCAACCACTGAGCTACATCTGCTCCCCAATGACAGCTGGTTTTTTGTTTGTTAGTTTTGTTTTTAGGAGGTACTGGAGATCAAACCCAGGACCTCCTACATGGGAAGCAGGTGCTCAAACCACTGAGCTACACACCTGCTTCCCCCTTTTGTTTTTTTTTTTGTTTTTTTTTAAAGATTTATTTATTTTTGTTTTTTTATCCCCCCCTTGCTGCTTGTGCTGCTTTATCCATTCGCTGCGTGTCTTCTCTGTGTCTGCTTATCTCCCCCTTGCTGTGAGGTCTTGCCGCATCAGCCCACGGCGCTGCGCGAGCCAGCCTGCCCTCACAAGGAGGCGCCGGGAAGCGAACCCGGGGCCTCCCATATGGTAAACGGGTGCTCTATCCATTGCGCCACACCCGCTTCCTGCCGTGAGGTTGCTGCATCAGCCCACCGCACCGCTCAGGCTGGCCTGCTCTCACAAGGAGGCCTCGGGACACGAACCAGGGCCTCCCATATGGTAAACGGGGGCTCTATCCACTAAGCCACACCCGCTTCCCTCCCTTTTGTTTTTTAAGCACATTCTTGCTTTCTTGGCACTACAAGATGCTCCAAGTATCTTGTTTATTCCATGCCACAGCCCTAGAAGCAGCCATTCCTCCAAGGAGACCTGAATCATTTTACTGTAGAATGGACCTAGACACCAAGCTCTGGGCCCAGTGGCCTTTCTCCCAAAAAACCCAGAACCCTAGTCTAACAATGAAAAAACATCAGAAGAACCTGAACGAAGAGGTATTCTACAAAACACCTGACCAGGGCACCTCAACACTGTCAAGGTCATCAAAAACAAGGGACGTCTGAGAAACTGCCTCTGCCCAGAGGAGGCAAAGGAGACATGACAATGTAGGGGTCCTGGGTGGGATCCTGGGACAGGGAAGGACATTAGGGAAAAACTGGTGAAATCCAAATTAAATGCTGAGCTCTGTTCATAGTAACACACCCATGTTGGTTGTTTAGTTGTAACACATATGCCCTAGTAATGCAAGATGTTACCAACAGGGTGAGGGATATGCAGAACCCTCTGTACTATCTTCCTAACTTTTCTGTAAATCTAAAACAGTTCTAAAATAAAACGTGGTTTTTTTTAATCTACATACAAAGAGTGCAAAAAGTCTGTATAACTTCTTTTTTTTTTTAAGGCAGTACCAGGGACTGAACCCAGGACCTCATACATAGGCAGCAGGTATTCAACCACTGAGCTACATTTGCTCCCCTATGTATAACTTTGATAAAAACAAAACCAAAAAAGTATAATGCAATATGTATATTAAGAATTCAAGTTTGTATCTACAACTGCAAGCAAGACAGTTCCATCTGCCTGCCCCATGAGATTTAAGTCCCCTCTCAACTGGAAGCTGAGTGGGCATCACCATGCCAAAATCCTCAAGATAAAGGAATGAACAAGGTGGGAATGCAATTATGGACTAAAGTAGACTTATTATTATTCTAGTAATGGAAGAACTTGTATTAGTGATATAAAGGCAGTACCCACTAGGGGTTCTGAGGGGAGGGAGAGGGAAGAATATGTGTAACAGGGGCATTTGGGGGATATTGGAATTGTCCTGCATGACACTGCAATGACAGATACAGGTCATTATACATTTTGTCAAAACCTATAAACTTGTGTGGTGCAAAGTGTAAACCATAATGCAAACTAAAGACCATAATTAGTAGCAATGCTTCAATATGTGTCCATCAATTCTAACAAATGTACCACAGTAACGAAAGATGTTGTTAATGTGGAAAACTGGGGTGGGGGGATATGGGAATCCCCTATATTTTCTACATAACATTTATGTAATCTGAAACTAATTTAAAACTAAAATAATTTATTAAAAAAAAAAAAGAATTCAAGTTTGTCCAGCATTTTAGTTTTTGGAGCATTTTCACATATTGTTTTATTGGAACAAAAACAAAAAAAATTTGTAGGTAGTTTAGACAACTATCATCATAATTTCCATTTACAACTGAGAAAACTGAGACATTTTCAGTGACTTGAGCTCCCTCAAGACGTTAATGATAGACCAGTAATAGAATCTGAGCTCTCTACGCCCTGAGTACACCTTTGATTCAGTGGCCACACTTCTGTGCTAGCACACTCACATACACACACACTTGGTGCTTCACATCTGAGCTCACCAACAAGAAAAGAGAACAGTGACTAACTGGGGAGTCTAGAGCTGCAGGCAAGGGAACTTCTTAAACCTTCAGATACAGAAAGGATTTGATACTTCTACCATAATAAAAATAGACCAACCTAACAACTGAGACACTAACAGAAACACTGAATACACTGAATGTTTTATTAAAAAGGATATTAGGGAAGGGGCTGTGGCTTAGTTGGTTGGGCTTCCGTTTACCATATGGGAGGCCCTGGGTTCGATTCCTGGGGCCTCCTGGTGAAGGCAAGCCAGGCCACGCAGTGCAGTGAGCTGGTGCAGCAAGATGACTCAACAAAGGGAGACAAGCAGACACAGAAAAATGCAAAGTAAATGCACACAGAGCACAAGCAGTAAGGGCGGGATAAATAAATAAAAATAAATCTTAAAAAAAAAAAAAAAAAAGAAAATTAAACCAGAATTGGTTAGATTCTAAAGGGACTCAAACATTACTCTGGGTATATAGGTTATATTTTTGTCATATTACATATCAAAAGATTCAAGTGTTGCTTTATTTCATATAGTTATCTTAGTTTCCATCTCCACAGCCTGATTATTTAATATATTTATTTATGGTTCCTTTCATAACAGACAATGAGATTATATACACACACACAATCAGGCATTCTACCAATTAACAGGCAATACAATTATCAATAGTCTGACAAATTTTACCACAACCTTCCTCCTCTCTCAAAAATTAACAAATAAAAGCAATACAAGATCCTGGACTGGATCTAACAGTGGAGAAGAAAAAGCCCACAAGGACATTATTATATGAAAAAAATGGAACACAGACTGTAAGTTTTATATCAGCATTAAAGTTCATGAAATCGATAACTGCACTTAAGGTGGTTACATAAGTGAATATCCTTGGGCTTAGGAAATATACATGGATGCATGTGTTCAAGGAGTATGATGTATATAGTCTAGTCTCAAATGTCTAGAAAATAGATAGACTGGATGGTAGATGGAAAGAGGGATACAGCAAATGTTACAAAATGTTAAAATTGGTGGATCTGAGTATGAGAGGAGTTCTCTGTATGGTTTGTATTACGTTTTTTTTTGTTTTTTTTTTTAAAGATTTATTTATTTTATTTATTTATCCCCCCCTTGCTGCTTGTGCTGCTGTGTCCATTCGCTGCGTGTCTTCTCTGTGTCTGCTTATCTCCCCCTTGCTGTGAGGTCTTGCCGCATCAGCCCACGGCGCCCCACGGGCCGGCCTGCCCTCACAAGGAGGCCCCGGGAAGCGAACCCAGGGCCTCCCATA
>JAQZBX010083067.1:0-13449 GCA_029593785.1 Cabassous unicinctus
CACATGATCATCTCAATCGATGCAGAAAAGGCATTCGACAAAATCCAGCATTCTTTTTTGATAAAAACACTTCAAAAGATAGGAATAAAAGGAAAATTCCTCAATATGATAAAAGGCATATATGAAAAACCCACAGCCAACGTCATACTCAATGGGGAAAGGTTGAAAGCTTTCCCTCAAAGATCGGGAACAAGACAAGGATGCCCACTGTCACCATTGTTATTTAGCATTGTACCAGAAGTTCTAGCTCGTGCAACTGGACAAGAAAAAAAAAAAATAAAGGCATCCAAATAGGAAAAAAGGAAGTAAAACTCTTACTGTTTGCGGATGACATGATCCTGTATTTAGAAAATCCTGAAAGTATCCACGACAAATCTACTTGAACTAATAAATGAGTTCAGCAAAGTGGCAGGATAAAAGATCAACACGCAAATATCAGTAATATTTTTGTACACTAGTACTGAACAACCTGAGGAGGAAATTAGGGGAAAAATTCCATTTTCAATAGCAACAAAAAGCATCAAATACCTAGGAGTTAATTTAACCAAAGAAGTTAAGGACCTATATGCAGAAAACTACAAAACAAAACTAAAAGAAATTTAAAAAGACATAAACAAATGGAAAGACATTCTGTATTCATGCATTGGAAGAATAAATATCGTGAAGATTTCAATGTTACACAAACTGATTTATAGATTCAATGCAATACCAATCAAAATCCCCAAGCTTACTTTACACAATTAGAGAAGGCAATTACCAAATTCATCTGGAAGGGTAAGTGCACCCAAATAGCCAAAAGCATTCTAAAAAGAAGAGCAATGTGGAAGGAATTTCACTGCCTGACCTGAAACATATTACAAAGCTACAGTGGTCAAAACAGCATGGTACTGGCATAAAGATAGACACATCGATCAGTGGAATAGAATTGAGAACCCAGAAATAAACCCTCACCTATACAGTCAACTGGTTTTTGACAAACCTACCAAGCCTACGCTAACGGGAAAAAACAGTCTCTTCAACAAATGGTGTTGGGAGAACTGGATACCTATAACCAAAAGAATGAAAGAGGACCCCTATCTCACCCCCTATACAAGAATCAACTCAAAATGGATCAAAGATCTAAATGTGAAAGTTAGGACCATAAAACTACTAGAAGAAAATGTAGGGAAACATCTTCAAGACCTTGTAATAGGTTGTGGTTTCTTGGACTTTACACCCGAAGCACGTGCAACGAAAGAAAAAATAGATAAATGGGACCTCCTCAAAATTAAACACTTTTGCACCTCACAGGACTTTGTCAAAAGGGTGAAAAGGCAGCCAACTCAATGGGAAAAAACATTTGGAAATCACATATCTGATAAGGGTTTAATATCCAGGATATATAGAGATGTTACAACTCAACAATAAAAAGACAAACAACCCAATTAAAAAAACGGGCAAAAGACTTGAATACACATTTCTCCAAAGAAGAAATATAAATGGCAAAAAAACACATGAAGAAATGTTCAACATCACTCATGATTAGGGAAATGCAAATCAAAACTACAATGAGATATAATTTCATACCTATCAGAAAGGCCAGTATTAAAAAGACAGAGAACTACAAGTGTTGGAGAGGATGTGGAGAGACAGGAACACTTCTTCGCTGTTGGTGGGAATGCAGAATGGTACAGCCACTATGGAGGACTGTTTGGCAGTTCCTAAAGAAGTTGAATATAGACTTGCCACGTGACCCGGCAATACCACTACTGGGTATATACCCAGAAGAACTGAGAGCAGTGACATGAACAGACATCTGCACACCAATGTTCATAGCAACATAATTCACGCTTGCCAAAAGTTGGAAACAACCCAGGTGTCCATCAACAGACGAATGGATAAACAAACTGTGGTGTATTCACACGATGGAATATTATGCAGCTGTATGAAGAAATGAAGTTGTAAAGCATATGACAACATGGATGAACCTGGATGACATTACGTTGAGTGAAGCAAGCCAGACACACAAAGGACAAATACTGTATGAATGCATTACTATGAACCAAATATATTGTGTAACATATTGTTTGATTCAAAAAAATTTTTATATGTATCCAGTACATTTAATTGAGAAATGTATATATACATTCATGTGTGTTTACTTTTCAGTTTTTAATTGTTTATATTTTCAATTATTAAATGTACAAAATAAAGTTAAAAAAAAGACACACACACACACACACAAAAAGAATGATCTTTTAAGATCTTTACCAGAGGACATTATGAAAGACTATATGTACCTAAGTCATCAAAGATCAATATTCTACTGGAGGAAAACAGTCATTGCTGGCAACCGTATACAACAAAACAGTCTGAATGGAAAGCCTGAGTTTTTAGCTTGGTCTGTCTGAAGCAACCAAGAGCGAGAATAGTAGCAGTATCTCAAGAACAAAATAAGCTAACCAACTCCAAGGATTGGTTGGTTAAATTAAAGGATATGAATAAGTTTTTTCCAGGTGGTTCAACAACCACACAGCCCAGGACACAAATGACCACAAATCAGAAATGATGAACCTTTAAGGCCATGGGTCTTAGCTTAGGCCTTTATAAAGCAGGGCATTCAGAAAGTTTTTCTCCTTAAAGTGGCTTTTGCAGGATCACACACTCTGGGAGAGGTATGTGACAACTTGTGCCACATCTACTTTCTTCAGAATAGCCAGACTAGCTGCTTAGACAAACAGTAAAGCTGAACAGAAAGATGGTTTTCATGGTTCCTTCCCCCGTATCTAAATCAAGCATTTCTAGAAGGTTCAAGAATGTTTAGTATAAAAATTCAAGAAGTTTAATATCAGTAAAACTAGTTTTTAAGAAGATACCTGATGGGGTATGAATCAAGTTAGTGAAAAAGGTAATAGAAAAGAGGTCGACTTAACAGACTTTTGTTATGTACTCCCCCCTCCCCAATAAACAAAATCCAGCACTGGTAAGCCTTTATGTTGGCCTGCTCCCATATCCACCATAGGCTGGGAGGGAGAACCATGAATAGGAGGAGTTTTCATAATGGAGATGATTCCAAGGATTTTAGGGAAGAATATGTCAGGTGGTCTCACTTCAGGATGCCCACGCCTGAAGGAACAGGAAAATGGTTGGCCCCAAGACACTGTTGGGAAGCAGCCCACTGCACCAACATGGATGGGGCACTCTGGATATTAGGACAAAGCAGCTTATAAGAGGAAGCATCGCTGAGAAGGAGAGAGGAAAGCAAGGAATAAAAATATGCATTTAGACTGGGTTAAGATGAAATAAAAGTATTTAAATGCATCTCATTCTCTCCTGATCCAGCCTGTGCATCAATCTGTCTTTCTGAACACTAAGGAAGCATGGCTTATCCTTCATAGACTGAACAACACAGTCTTAACTTTAACTTGACTGGTTCTGCCACAAGAAATTGACTTATGACCTTCCTAGAAGAGGCTGCAAGCACAGATCATAATGAAAAGTGTCTAGCTGTTGTTTTCTTAGAATAATGTGGGGGAATTATCTAGTGGACCACAGCATCAAATGCTCTTAAGTCCAGTTGTAAATTCTTGTTCTTTAAGGACAAGATTAGATTTATAAGCGAAAATCAGTAATATTTATTTATAAAGTATCAAGTGGCTGGTGCAGGATCCCTAGGCAGCCCTACACTCACTCCAAGGCAAATCTTAGATTGTATTCCTGTTTCAGGAATTGTGGATGCCTTTCAAAACCAAAGTGTAAGCAGACATTTTCCAAATGGCTCACCTGTCTCCATTGGTTGTGATAGACTCAAACTTGGACTTTTTCTTTGGGATTTCATTTTGAATTGAAGATGTAGAAAGCGTTTTCTGGCTTTTAAAGATAAAAACAGAAAGGTACACATTAGAAATCAAAGATTAATGAAACATCACAATGCAAGTCTGTCAAATAGCACCAACATGATAGTAGCTCTTCTATGGAAAAGCTAATTATTCTTGATCATAAAAATTCACCAAGGTGTTGATTTCATGAATCCTGGATGTATGGGAAGATAGTTTCCAGAGGATTAAAAATATATATACTTGGCCTTAATTTAATATAACTTATTTATTTATTTTAGGAAGTACTAGGGATTGAACCCAGGACCTGGTATTTGTGAAGCAGGCACTCAACCACTGATCTAGGAGCGACCCTAATCTTATAGTTTAAAAGGCACTTTTAGGGAAGTGGATGTGGCTCAAGCAGTTGGGTGCCTGTCTACTGCCTACATGGGAGGTCCCAGGTTCAGTTTCTGGCACCTCCTGGAGAAGACGAACAAGACAGCAAACTGACGTGACGAGCTGGCCGGCGAGCTGACTCAACTAGATGACTCAATGAGATAACACAACAAGAGAGACAACAAGCAGGGAGCGGATGTGGCTCAAGTGATTGGTTGCCTCCCTGCCACACGGGAGGTTCCTGGGTTCGGTTCCCGATGCCTCCTAAAAGAAGACAAGCATACACAGAGAGCAGACAGCGAGCACAGGACAAGAGGGGGGAGAAATAAATAAATAAATAATAAATAAAAAGCACTTTTACATTCACTTTCTCAAATGGGTCTTGTAATTCCAGCAACACAATAAGACTTGCAGTTCTCCAGGGTTCTGTGTGGTCTCATGTTCTCTGAGCCTTTGGAATTGCTATTTTCTCAGCCTAGGTTGCCCTTGCCCATTCCTTATCTGATGATTCTGACTCATCCTAGGATCCAGCTCCAACATCAGCTCTTCTCCAAGGCTTCCTTGCCTGACTCCAAGGCAGTTAATTACTAACGCCTTTCATGTCTACATCCTGACATATTTCCACTGTGTTGCTCATGACATTTTTTTTAGGAGGTACCGGGGATTGAACCAGGACCTTGTATATGGTAAGCAGACACTCAATCACTTGAGCTACATCCGCTCCCTGCTCATGACATTTTGCTGCAATGATCTGATTACAGGACTGTCATTCCTACTGGACTACATAAGGGTACTTAATAATATTTTCTGAATGAACAAAATCATAGTAGTAATAATAACCAAAAAACAATTAAGATGTATTGAATGTTTGATATGCCAGTTATAAATCTAATCACTATGCATATACTATATGATTTATCTTCATGACATCCCCATGAGGTAATACTATTATTTCCCTCATTTTACAGATGAAAAAACTTGCCCAAGATCCCACAGAGAATGTGGCAGAGCCAGTATACAATCCAAAGCCAGGGCTCTTAACAACACCATAGATGCTCTGAAAGGAAACATAAGGCAACAAAAACAGCAAAAAAGAATAAATTTTTGACTGGCTCCCTCCAGGACAAACCTAGAACATTTATCAACTTCCTAACTAAATAAGCATTCAAAAAAGCCTTTTGTCCCTCAGAGAGTGAAAAGGTCCAATCTTCTAGGGAGATACTCTAAGGCTGCGGAGAACACAACATGTGAAAGTAATTTCCATAAACCATTCATTGTGTAAAAATTTTAGGAAATCCTGTTATCTTATAGAAATCTCTCTGGGCCTTTGAAGATATATGAATTGTAAAATATCACAAATGAGACTCCCACTATAGGCTATTAACTAGAGCAGACACAGGAGAGAAAATAGAATTTATATAAGATGGCATCTTCCATGACTGATTATGCAAGGACATCTGATCTACCCACACCTTTGGTCCTATCCCATACATCTTGGGGTTACCTGTTATAATGGCCACCACCACTCAGTCGGCTGTACTGCTCCTTCTCCTGGTGGCCAGTATGGGAAGAGCTACCCAGGTGCTTCCTCTGCTCTTTGGTCTTCTGAAGGACCCGTTTGTATGAGAGTGTGCACAGCCAACAAAGCAATTTCCCATCTACCTGGAAGATCAGGAGAGAAAGATAAAGAGGGAATGTCATGCAGTGGCTGTGAATGTGAACACTGGGGGCTAGAGCCTTGGGGTTTGACTCCCAGCTCTGCCACTTATAAGCTGTACAACTTAGGCAAAGTCACTTGAGCTCTCTCAGGCTGTCTGCTCATCTGTAAAATGAGGGATAACAGTAGTATCTATCTCAGAGGGTTGCTGCAGGGAATTAGTGACATAATGTAGAAAAGGAATTAGCACAGTGCCAGGCACATAAAAGTTGTTTCATAAATAACAGCTGCTAATTTTATGTACCTTTTTGCTTTGTTTTCTTCCAAATTAGCAAACACAGACCAGAGCAAAATTCCCACAAGAATTTCAAAGACACAGTATCTCCGTGGTGCTAAGGAAAATTCAGCAGGGAGAAGAAAAAATGAAAGACAAAATATAAGGTCTATACTTCAGTCTTTATACCTTGTAAATGGCTCACAAAATGGTATGCTGAGTATCTTTTCTCAGATGGAAAGAATGCCTCCAAAGAAAGCCCAATGCACAAGTAGCTTGTAGGGCCCCAGTCCCTAGTGGTGGCTTACCATGGCACCTTGCCTGAATTAGAAAAAGTCAACTCCTTCGGGCGGAAGCAGCTCTGTAGCAGGGACCAGGGCACAAGGTTAGGAATGTAGAGTGCAGCTTCCATGAAACACTCTTGAGGCTGTGGTGCCTTTGTGCAGCACTCAAGACAGCAAAACCATTTGTGGTGCAGTTTGGTGCAGATGGCGGGAGAGCAGAGATGAATGGAATTACTATCAGTGGGGAGGGAATATGCTAATATTTGGGGGATTTTATAGTTTTTATTTCTTTTTCTTGAAATTTAAAACTTGTGCCTCATCTTGAATGTGGTAAACTATCAAAAACAATCATCCATAACCTACAGAATTGAGTGGGTGAGAGTGTAAACTACAATGTAACCATAATCTATCCTTAGTGGCAGTGCTCCAACATGTATTCATCAATTGCAATGAATGTACCACACTAATGAAAGAAGTTGTTAGTGTGGGGAAAAGTGGGAGGTGTGGGGAGTGGGGTATATGGGAATCCCTTATATTTTTTTATTTAACATTTTATGTAATCTAAGTATCTTTTAGAAAAAATAAAAAATAAATTAAAAAACAAACAAATAAACAAAAACAAATAATCATGGCTAACACTGATTGACTTCTTATCAGACACCAGGTTCCATTCTAAGGGCCTTACATATAAAGCAACCTTAGTAACAATGCTGAAGTCTGATCATCCCCATATGCAGATAAGAAACTGAGGCACTGGTAGACTGACTTGCCCAAAGTCACACGCTAATAAGTGACAGAACTAAAATTTCAACCCAGGCATTCTGAGTCTAGATAATTCACCTATTATCCCTAAACTTAGCCCACCTCTCTTAAAATTTATAAACAGGTGATTGAGAATGTCTAAAAATACTCAAACCCTTAAAATAGGATTGTAACCAGAAAATGTAAAAGTAAAAAAAGACAAAAAACAAAAACAAAAAACAGAAAATGTAACCATATTAATAAAAATTAACTATTCCAATTAATAATAATACAGGTACCATTTGAGTCATATTATGTGCTAGGCTCAAACTGAAGTATTTTATTACTTATCTCAATTAAATCTCCCCATGTCCCTGTAAAGTAGCTACTATTATTCCCATGGGAAAGATGAGGAAATTGATGTATAATGAGATTAAGGAATTTGTACAGGATCATTCAGCTAGCCAAGAGTGGGATAGGACCCAGGTCTGTGGGATTGCAAAGCTTGTGCTTTAACTATTATTATATGCTACCTCTTGATTACTAATTCAGCTTCTCTAGTATCTTGATTCAGGGAAGAGACGCCCTGGCTGGCAGGCAGGAGTATTCTGGTCACTAGGAAAGTTACAGCCTCCCATTCTAAATTAATGAATTTAGTTAGGAAGAGTTAGCCCTTGAAAGCCTAAGCACCTCTGGCCACTGACAAAATGTTCTAAATTGTGCAAGTCCATCCAACAAATATTTACTGAGCATCTACTACGGTGGTAGGCTACTGGCAGCTGAGAACAAGATGGGCAAAGAGCTCACATCCTAGTGGGGTAGACAAACATGTAAACAAGTAAGACAATTACACTTAGGGGGTTAGTAAAAGAAGATCTCCATGAGGATGTGGCATCTGAGCTGAGTAAGTCCTGACATGAGAAGCCAATCGCGAAACACTGGAAAAGGGTGTATCAGGCAAAAGGCTAGCCAGTGCAAAGGCAGAAATGAGACTGGCATGGCTAAAGGGCTGAAAGAAGGCCAGTGTGGCTGGAACAATGTGAGGGATGGAAAGCACAATGGATGATTAGACAGAGAGGCAGGCATGGTACTTGCAGGCCATGGAAGGAGTTTGGGTTTTATTCTCATCACAAGTGGAAGCTACTGGAGACTTTTAAGCAGGAGAGTGACAAGACCAAACTCTAAAGCATTTTGATCTCACCAACGTACTACCACTTAGCAAGTTTTCCTCTATGTCCTATGATCTTTAATTTCAACAGAGAGACTTTCAAAGGGCCAGGTATATAAAACTGGTAATACCACTATAACAATACCTTGCTTAAGTCACAATCTCTCCTTTACAGAGTTCCACAGAATTTTACCAATATGAATCTAATCACCACTTCACTTATATGAGCTATTGATCACTGTAATTCAGGTTCTCATGAAATACTAACCAATGAAATATTAGAATATAATGGTCCACATTTAATAAATGAAGAAAACAAGGGCTGCAAATCTTCTTCAAGGTCAATTAACAGAACTAGAAGAGGAACTGATTATGTGAATTTTTTAAACAATTGGCCCAATTTAATTTCCCTGAAGGGTGGGGGAGGAGCAGGATATCAAGAAAAACCGCAGGGTTTTACCTTCTTTCTATCATCTTTCCTGTCAAATGCACACTGCTGCTTGCACTGTTCACAAGAAAATGGTGGTCCATACTTCTTCTCTGAATTTGTACAGCGCTGGCATTTATTGCCAATAAATGCTGCAATAATGTTGCAGTATTGACAAGGTTTGGGCTTAAAGAGAAATGAAAAAAGGGTCAAATAAGTATGCTATAAAATACCAAAGTGCATTTTTTAAACAATGATTCCTATTATATAGCCTATTAATCATGGTATGTATTCCTAACTTCATAAATTGCTTTTATATTCATCAAATGAAGCCCATTCCTACACTATGTAAAGTGTTTTTTTACACAGGACTATTGATTTTAAAATAAATAAATGACAAATAACAAAAACCCATTTGTGTGTATGCTGGGACTTCTATGAGAAATTCAATAGAACCAGCTCTTTGGAGAAACCAGCAAATGCTTCCAAATTTCTGAAAAGGCTTCTTTGTCATTATCAGTGTACAAACATGTTGAGAGAATGCCTGAAGGACACAGTATCCTGAACCTTAACACTAAGAGAAAAAAAAAAAAAATCATTCATCAAAATGAATAGTCAGCTGTTACCAAACAAAGAGGTCAAGTTGTAGGATTTATGTTTTCCCTCCTTTTTCCATACTGGTCACTGAAGTCTCTCAGGGAAAATTATAATCATAATCCTGGCAGAGTGACTATAAAGAACTCCTTAAAAGTAAGTATTGGCTAAGTTTGAAAGCTGAAACACTGGATAAATTTTCTTAAGAAAGCATTAACATATAACTAGTTCTTCTAATAAAAATACTGTAATTACACTAATAGCCCACAGAATGTAAGGTTCCAAGAGATTCAAGCACTCACTGTTAGGTATAGAAAAACCCTACTTACCGTTCCGTACAACTGTACATTCTGAGCACATTTCTTGCATATTGTATTGGTTTTACTGTTGAGGAAGAAAGACAAGATTTTTGTCAAAAAATGTTTTACTTAGAAGCAAGCCAGACACAAATGGACAAATACTGTATGACTACACTATTTATGAACTAACTATATTATGTAAACTCATGGAATTAATAATTAGAATATATGTCACCAGAAAATAGAATGAGATAGAGAATGGAAAGCTGAAGGTTAGTCTGTGCAGAATTGGTTAAAAGGTTGTTTGAAATTTGGAAGTGAATGGAAATGGTGAGAGCACATCATGGTGTTTGTGACTAGCAGAGCTATTATATGGGTATGACACTGGTTGAAAGGAAAAGTCTAAGGACATGTATATTACTAGAAGGAAAGCTAGAAGGAAATGTAACGTGGGACTGTATAACATAGTGAAACCTCATGTAAAATACAAATATGGGTGATACTACATATTTAAGACTATTTTTACAAATAAAATAGTAATAAAATTTGTAAAATTTCATTTAAAAATAAAATACATGTGGTCTATTCACACGATGGAATATTATGCAGCTGTAAGAAGAAATGAAGTCGGAAAGCATATGACAACATGGATGAACCTGGAGGACATTATGTTGAGTGAAGCAAGCCAGACACAAAAGGACAAATACTGTATGAATGCATTACTATGAACCAAATATATTGTGTAACATATTGTTTGCTTCAAAAAAAAATTTATATGTATCCATTACATTTAATTGAGAAATGTATATATTTATTCATCTGTGTTTACTTTTTAGTTTTTAATTGTTTATATTTTCAATTATTAAATGTACAAAATAAAGTTAAAAAATAAAAATAAAAAAATAAATAAATAAATAAAATAAAAAAATAAAAAAAAAATACAAATAAAATAGAGAGAGGGAAACAGAATGGCAGCTATTTACAGCAGGGGAGGCATAGAGAGATTGAGAGGTGATGAGTTTTCTTTGGTTTTTATTTTTTATTATTATTATTACTGGAATAATAAAATGCTCTAGAAATGATGGAAGTGTTGAATAAATGCACAGCTATGTGATTGTACCAAATGCCATTGACTGTGTACTTTGGATGGATTTATGCTTTATTAATATATATCAATAATATTGATTTGTTTAAAAAAAAAAAATGTTTTACTTAAAACATCCAAAAACTGATAGCTCCTTAGGCCCAAGGAATTTACTCATGTGCTAAGGCGCAATAAAGCCTGGCACTTGGTTAACTAAAGTTTGAGTATCTGCTACTAACTCTTCTTATTTCCAAAGGATATATGAGTATGAATTTTATTATCTCAGATAAAATCAGATAAAATCAGAGCTCCTAAGTAGGGCTTTGATTAACATGGAGAGGGAGTTATTTTCTGTTTATGACATTCCCAGGAATCACTAAGTAAGATTATCAGATATGGAGAGGACTGTCAAAAGAATAGACCAAATGGGCAAGCAGGAAAAAATAATTCTCAATTCAGATGAATAACCAAGAAATTTGAGGTAAGGAATTAAAGTATTTGGGTTTGGAATATAAACTCAGAGATTCTATCCACATTCATCTTACTCTGTCCATGCTTTCCTTTGCATATAAAAATCAGAGATGTGGGGAAATAGATACTATCACCAAGTATTTTGTCAATATTTCCAATTTCTCTAAGAGCTAAGCATCAACAAAAATAAAAATATCCTTTACCTTGTGAAAATCCCATTATCTAAATGTCTGAACTAGGAGGCGGGTGTGGCTCAGTGGATGGAGCCCCCATTTGCCATGTGGGAGGCCCGGGTTCGCATCCCGGGGCCTCCTTGTGAGGGCACGCCGGCAGGAAGCGGGTGTGGCGCAATGGATGGAGCACCCGTTTGCCATGTGAGAGGCCCCGGGTTCGCTTCCCAGCACCTCCTTGTGAGGGCAGGCCGGCTCACGCGGCGCCATGGGCTGATGCAGCAAGACCTCACAGCAAGGGGGAGATGAGCAGACACAGAGAGGACGCGCAGCGAATGGACACAGCAGCACAAGCAGCAAGGGGGGGATAAATAAATAAAATAAATAAATCTTTAAAAAATAAATAAATAAATGTCTGAACTAAAAAAGTTGCCATCTTCAAATAAAGTCTAACCTTTTATACAGGGAAGTACAAATGACACGCTTGATGTCCAAGAATAGTTTAAATAACATGCTGGGCTAAAATAACATCACGTAAATCATTTTTAAAAAATCCAATCTTTTCTATTTTCCTATATAATCCCTATGAAAGTGACTATAAAATTAAAAAGACAAAAAAAAAATCTCAAAGTAGGAAGTGTTTAAATAAAATGAGATAATCAAGCAAAATATTTTCCAGGGCAATTTTCCACCAGTTTTAAAAGGCAGTACAAGAAGTGAAGTACAGGAAGCGGGTGTGGCTCAGTGGATAGAGCCCCCGTTTACCATATGGGAGGCCCAGGTTGGCGTCCCGAGGCCTCCTTGTGAGGGCACTCCGGCCTGAGCAGTGGGGTGGGCTGATGCAGCAACCTCACGGCAGGAAGCGGGTGTGGCGCAATGGATAGAGCCCCCGTTTACCATATGAGAGGCCCGGGTTCGTGACCCGAGGCCTTCTTGTGAGGGCAGACTGGCTTGCGCGGCGCCGTGGGCTGATGCGGCAAGACCTCACAGCAAGGGGGAGATAAGCAGACACAGAGAAGACACGCAGCGAATGGACACAGCAGCACAAGCAGCAAGGGGGGGGGATAAATAAAATAAAAATAAATAAATCTTAAAAAAAAAAGAAGTGAAGTACATTGAAAGAAACCTGCATTCTTGAAAGAGGATTAGCATCAGTGATTCTGTGATGTTGAACAGCATTTTGGTTTACACCTATATTTATTACTGCAGAAATGGGGTATATGTCTATATATACACAAATGCTCCTGACATCTTAGAAAACATGCAAAGAAAAAATATCTCTATGATCCATCTTGAATTAATTTGAGGATATGGTGTGAAGTAAGGGTCAAAGTTATGTCATACCACATAGAAAAACTAATTCAAGGTGTTCACAAAGCCAAAAGGTAGAAATAACCCGTGTCCATTAACAAATGAATGGGGATAAACAAAATTTGGTGTAAACATTCAATGGAATATTATTCAGCTGTAAAAAGGAATAAAGTTCTGATACATGCAACAACATGGATGAACCTTGAAAACATAATGCTAAGTGAAATAAGCCAGACACAAAAAGGCAAATATTGTATGCTTCCACTTATATGAGGTATCTAGAATAGGCAAATTTATGACAAAAAGTAGAATAAAGGTTTCCAGGGGCTGGGAGAGGGGGAATGGGTACAGAATTTGTTTGGGGTGATGAACATTTTAGACACAGATAGTGGTGATGGTTGCACGACACTGTGAATGTAATTAATGGCACTGAATTGTACATGTAAAAATGGTTAAAGTGGCAAATTTCATGATATATATATCAAAATAAATCAAAATAAATCGAATGGGGAGCAGATAATGGCTCAAAAGCAGTTGGGCGCCCGCCTCTCACATGGAAGTCCCAGGTTTGGTTCCCGGTGCTTCCTAAAGATGATGAGCAGACTCAGTGAGCTGATGTAATTAGCAGGGAGCAGATGTGGCTCAAGCAGTTGGACACCCACCTCCCACATGGGAGGTCCTGGGTTCGGTTCCTAATGCTTCCTAAAGAAGATGAGTTAACGACGAGCAGACATAGCAAGCAGACAGACAACGGAGCCATCTCGGGGGGGGGGGGG
>JAQZBX010083068.1:0-13441 GCA_029593785.1 Cabassous unicinctus
CCCACGCTGAGTCCTTCTGGGAGGGGGGCCTGGAGGCTCAGAGTAGGGGTGGCTTCCCCGCCCTGCTCTGCCACCCATGCCCTGTGCAGTAGGAAAGTTCCAGAACACTTAGATGCCTCCTTCTCATCCTCCAGCCACTGGCCTGCCCCCTGACCTTGGCCAAGTTCCATCCCCCAGGCTGGGCCCCTCCCTCGGCGGCTTCCGGCTCTGCCAGGCCTGGGGGCAGAGACCCCCACAAACGCTGCGGGCTCTGGTGGGCTGGGACTGGTGCGTCCCTTTGCCGGGCGCTCCCGGGGGCCTCCCCCCACCGACACGCCCACGAGATGCGCGTTGGACGGACCCACCGGCCTCGGGTGGATCCCGCCCCCGCGGGCCTCAGGAGGCTCCACGCGGCTGCCGAGGCGGGCGCCCCAGCACACGGCCGCCCCGCCCACAGGCCCCCCGCTCCCCGGGGGGTTCCGAAGGTGCCGGGACGGCCATCCAGCAACACGTCCCCTCGCGCGGCGGAGTGGCCGCCCATTCAGCGCAGATAAGCCCTTTAGAAACGAAGGGGAATTCAATTCAGTGCCTGAGTGACAGCAGCAAGATTTATCCCCGCGCCAGACAATGCGGCTCTGCGGCTTTAATCTCGCCCAGACAATGCGCTGCCTCTGGGCCCTCAGCTCGGGCTTTTCCCACGATGCCGGGTGATTAGCGAGGAGCCCCGGACGGCAGCACGGCCGGCCCAGGCCGGGGAGAGGAGGCCGCGCTCGACCGTGCCCCCACGCAAGGGCCATTCGCACCGCGGCCGTCCACTGTCCAGCCAGCCAGGGGGAGCCGGTGGAGACACATGGTGGGGTGGAGGCTCAGGAACCCCGTCTCCTGCTCCGCTCGGCCCGTGCCACCGCCGCCTCCTCGTCCTGGCCCAGCCGTGAAGGTCACCCGGGTCCAGGCCTCCCCAGGCTCTGGGGGGCTGTGGCATCGTTCCTGGGTGCAACTGTCACCTCTCCCCTTCTAGAAGGGTCTGCCGGGGTCGTGCACACACCCTCCGTGGAAGGAGGGCCGGGTCTGCAGGGGCGTCCTTGGACCTTCACAGGGTCGAGGCCGACACCGGTTGTAATAACTGGACGGCACAAGGCCGGGTGCACTCCTCACGTCTTCATTTCTGGCGGGACTCGCCTCCAAACCGGCGGCTCCTGCACCCCTCACCCGTCACTGCCCCAGGAAGGCAGCTCGGGACCAGCTCCAGGGGGTGACGTGGGGCGTCCCCTCCCAGCTGGACGCACTCGGAGCAGACTCCTCCCCTTGCCCACCACCTCCTGCCCTCGGCCCCCACATCCCACAGGCCTGTCCACTCCCCGGAGCCCACCTCCGCCCAGCCACTGTCCCACGCCCAAGGGCCAGCTCCATGGCACAGGACCGGAACAGTCTGAGCCCCTGGACGTCAGTCTGCTGTCCAGGGTCAGGGTCAGGCCTCTCCCCGGCGGGCAGCGTGTGTCTACACCCCAATCGCCATGGCGATGGCCAAGTGCTAATAACACACATGAGCTTCAACTCAGCACCCACGGGGCGTGAGCTCAGCCAGCTCCCGGCGCTCCTCGCAGGAACGTCCCCTTTGGGGGCAAGTTCCCAGGCTCGGAATGGCTCGCGCACGCTTGGAGCACACGTCTGCTCCGAGCGCTGTGTCCCCGCGCCCCTTGGAAGGCGGAGCCCCTCCTTTCCTCCGTTCGACGAGACCACGAGGAGCTTTTATCTGCGTTCAAAAGCTAAATCCCCGAAACGGGGGCAAACTGCAAAGTGCAATGTTTTCCTTTGCTGAGTGTAAATCTCAGCTAAAATGGAAATTTCTTCTTTCCTAAGTGTTAGTGGTTTTCAAACCAAAGAAATGGATCAATCCAACAAGGCCTGTTACCGATTATTATGGGATTATGCTCGAAGCGCCTCTTGCCGTATAGAGGAAGGGGTGTTGGCAGCGGCCCGGAGCTCACCAAGTCCCTCCCCACCCACCACTGACTACGGCCCTGGCAAACCCACTCGGCATCACTCTCCCGAAATCTGCCTGCCCCTCCGCATGGAGGATTGGGGCGCCTCGGTCTCCCTGCCAGCCGGCACAGCCCTCCCCCTGCCATGGGACTGCCTGGCCCCTCCCTGGGCCGGAGGTGACGTTCAGTTCATCCAGAAGATGGGAGAAACGGGGCGTTGGCAGAAGGCGCTGGTGCAGCACTCCCGGGGACGGCCGTACCCCCCGCCTGCCCCTCCTGGGGCTGGCTGCAGAGAGGCCGGCGGCACCACACAGCGGGTGCAGGTGCCAGTCACAGAGTGGGCGGGGCCAGACCCACCGGGCCCCCAGCCTTCCAGCCAGAGTGAGAGGAAGAGCCTGGGGCAGGGCAGGGGTCCCTCAGCACCTGAGACCCCCCCTGCACCAGCCTGTGTCCGTGTTCCTTAAATAAGCCCAACACAGTCGGGTGGGGGCAGCCGAGGGAGCAGAGGGGCGCCTGGGGCTGCACCTCCAATGGGGACAGGTCGGACGGGGCGTGGAGGGGGGCTGGGCCCACCCAGCGGCGATGGAGAAGGGCCCATTCTGCCGCCATCAAAGCCAGAGGCAGCCGCGCGGCCACCTGTAGGACCAGGGTTCTTGGGAGGGAAGAGAGAGGAGGAGAGGCAGCCACAAGCCCCAGCTTCCCGCCGATACCTGAGGCGGCGGCTCTGGCCACCTGCTGGAGGTCCCCCCAGCGGCGCCAGCCCTGCGGCTCCCTCTCGGCCACCATCCACCCCCTCGGAAGCCCTCTGAGCCTGCCGGGCTCAGGAAACTCTCTCTGCCGTGGCCTCCTCACCTCACAGGCCTCCAGCCACGCTGCCCGGCTCACAGGTGTGCCCACCTGTTCTGCTCCCCAGGTGAGAGGCTCCTGGCCCCAGCCTGCTGGGCATCATGTCCTATAGCTGTGGCCAGCTTCCTCCCTGGCGGTAGGTGAGTAAACGGTAACCTGCTTCGGGCCCCAGCCACACCCACCGCAGCTGCACGCCCCTCCCCCACCGCTCTGGGGCGCAGTGGAATTTTAAACGCTCTCCTGCACCCATGTTCAAGCTGGACCTGTGTGGGAGTGAACCCCCCACCCTGTGTTCCCAATGAATGCCTCCGATTGACTCTGAGCCCCAGCTACCTGCTGGGGGGCCTGCCAGTTCTGGGGTGCAGGGCGGCTCTCCTTGGGACACTCAGGGACTGTTTCCAGGTACCCCAACATGAATCACGGGGAGCGAGGCCGTGCAGAGCCTGACTCCGTCGCCATGGATGGGACTGTCTGCCGGACACTCTCACTGGTGCCCGCTGCTGCCCGGCTGGCCCTGTGGTCCTTTGCCCCTGGCTGCTCAAGGCCCCACCAGGCCCCCAGCCCCCATAGCTGGAACCAGCGCCGCACCTGGGCTCTATGGTCCTGGGTCGGCACCATCGGGCCGAGGGTCAGCCCTGGCCGATACAGGGGCTGACGCGGTTTAACCCCACGTTGTACACACGCTATCCCGGGGGAGCCCACAAGCCGTGTGACTTGGCCCCCGGCCTCCCTGCCCCCTGCTGGTCACCACATCTCAGGCGGGAATCCCACCCTGGGGTCACCATCATGTCGACCTTGACCCCAAGGCAAGCTGTACCTCCAGGGGGCTCCCTGCCAGCCTGGGCAGGCTTGTGCATCCGGGCTCAAGAGGGCACAGGGCCCTGACCCCACTGGCCTGCTGGGGACCAGCGAAGGGGGCTGGCCACCACGTTCCCTCAGCCCCCCTCACTCAACAGCCCTCTGCAGAGCAGTTTGCAGGGTCCCGTGTAGGCGCTGGCGTGTTGGCATGGGGGACCACGCCCTCCCCCTCCAGGGCACGCTGCCTGGTTTTTGCTTCAGTGGGAAGCCCCCAGCCCCGGGGTCTGAGACCCCCACCTCCCGCAGGCCAAGGCCCCTCAGCACTGGACATGGGGATCTGCCCTTTCCAGCAGAAGTTGTAGCCAGGACCCTCGCTCTAGGCTGCTCTCCTGCCACGTTTGTGGTCTCTTCTAGATCCGTGGCCCACCTTCTCCTAGACCACGGGAGGCTTTTCCCCTCACAAAAGCCTCCTTTCAGACCAAGTTTTGCAGAGCCAGTGTCCTCTGCTCAGGCATCTGCACCTGAGCCCCGGGGACCCCTGCACCTCACAGGAAGTGGCGCTTGCTGGAGACGCTTCTGGTGATCTTGGCTCTGGGCAAGCCATGCCCCAGGGCAGGCAGGTGCCCAGGCTCTCTGCTCCCCACACCTGGCTCTTCTGGCTTCCTGGGGCTCCCTGGCTCCCCACCAGAAGCAGGGGAGGTGGGGGCAGGGCAGCAGGCAGAAGAGGCGTTTGGGGGACGGGGGGCCAGCAGCAAGCTCCTCCCACCCAGCTGTGGCCCCCGCCCCAAGGTGGACAGCGGAGGCGGTGCTCCTGCCCAGGAAGGTGAGGCCCCCGTGTGGGGGATTCTCAGACCCCCGGCCCTGCCCTCTCCATCTCACGACAATGTCGGCCCAGCAGGGGCCCACTGCCCAGGACTGGGGGACCTGGGGGGCTGTAGAAAGAACGTTCTGGACACCCCTCTGAGTGGGGGCCGCATCCCCCATGCTGGTGCCGAGCAGCTGGCAAGACCCCCGACCCCCAGGGCGGCTTCTCCCCCAGCCAGGGGAGGTCAGCAGGCTCGGGGCTGAAGGACCCCAGCTGCCCAGCCAGGGGTGGGCAGCCCGTGAGGGGGCGCAGGGCCCAGGGGGGCCACACACACGCTCCCTGTGGGCAACTTGCTGTGAATAGACTCGGCCTGCAGGTGGCATCAGGCAGAGGGTCCCAGGGGGCCCGTCCCACCCATGCCGGCTGCGGCAGCTATTAGACCCCGGGGCGCCTCGGCTCCAGCGTCCTTGGCTCCCCTCCCCCAGCCCTGAGCCCCGCTGAGGCAGCACCGACCTCCCTCGGGGAGTCTATGAGGGACTGAGCTGGGGCCACCACATGGCGTGGGAAGGGGCTTCTCAGGCCTCCACGGCGAGGCCACCTGGGGTGCAGAGGGAGCCCTGGGGAGTGGGGAGAGAGGAGAGCAGCACTGGACGTCAGGTGAGCCCCCACGGGGGTCCCCATGCTGAGCTCTTCAGGTGGTGGGGAACCCCAGGGGGGCGGGGGAGGTGAGTGTTCCAGAACTTTCTGCAGCAGTACCAGCCGCAATGCTGGCTTCTGTGAAAGGGCTGGCTCCTGACCACAGGAGGGCCCACTTCAGGGCAGCCTTTGAGGCTGTACCCCAAGACCCTGAGTGGCAGGCCCATCAGGCCGAGAAAACAGACTCGGAGGGCTCAGGGGTTTGCCCGGGACGCACGGCCAGTGAGCCGTCCATTGGGGCCGCGGCCTTTCCAGCACACCGGACCTCAGGCTGGCCTCCCAGGCCCAGCGGCTGCCCTGGCCCTGCCCTCTGGCCCTGGACCCTCCTGCGGCTTCTCTGAGCTGCCCCTGCCGTACCTGGGAATGGGCGGTGGCTTTGAGCCCATCTTCTAGAGCTCGGGGGACTGGGGACTCCGCAGGGAAGTCTGAGCAGAGGGCCTTGGAGGGAGGGGGCCAGGGCAGAACTCCTCAAATTGAGAACTGCGGGAGCGGCCGATGGCGAGAAGGCGCATGGCCATCTATTCACAGAACCGCCACGGGCATTCCCGGCGCAGGGGGCCCAGGGCAGAAGCAAACCAGGCTGGCCACGCCAGCGGCTCCAAGGAGGGCTGGCCACGTGTGGCCACAAGCGCCACACGCAGAAACCAAGACGCAGTGAGGACCCCGCTGAGCCCCAGGCAGCAAACTGCCCACCGCTTCCAGTGGAGGGAAAACAAAGCTACTCACCCAACTGCTGGGTTCAGAGACAAAGCTGCCTGTTCTGGAGGCTTCCGAGAGCTCACCCCACCCTGGGAACGCAGGCCTCCTCCCGGGTCTTTCCAGGAGTAGATATAGGGCTCCGACGCTGAGACCCCCACACGCCCCTGCCTCAACGTCAAGCCAGGTCAGACTAAGGAGGCCTGGGCTGGCCGCCCAGTCCCTGCGGCCGCCGGCAGGGAGGGCACCGTGCCCCCAAAAGAGGAAGAGGGCAGGTCGAGAGGGGAAGCTCGGGGCTTTGTGGGGCGGTTTCCAGCCTCAGCCTTGAGGTGTGGGTTCTAGAAACAGCCCCTCTCCTCTCTGCACACACGCCCCCACCCACCTCCCTCGGCGACCTCATTTCTTCCCAACGTGTGTTCCAATTTGGCCAGGGAGGGCATGGAAAAGGGAAGCTGCCGGGAGGCTCTTAGGAGGTGTGGGGGAGACGGGAGACGTGGGAGTCAGGCTGGGGGGATGGGGAAGGGGCTCCCGCCAGGGCGCCTCGGCCAGGCAGGACCCCACAGGGAGGGGAGCCAGGGGTGCCAAGGAAGAGAGGTGGGGGCACAGTTCCTCCCCCTGGGCTCCCCAGGCGCTGCGGCCTCCCTTGGGTCCAGGGCATCTAAACACCCCAGTGGACAGGGCCCAGGGCGTGTGAAGACAGACAGGCCACCCGACCCAAGGGGCAAGGCGGCAGAGGGCCTCCCAGGGGATGGGACCCTCCCCAGGGCAGAGGCCACTGGGGCCATTTGTAAAGTGGGGGAAGAATGAAGGAGAGGGAGAGAGAGGGGGAGGGAGGGGAATCGGGGGGGCTCCTGGCCTGGGCTCTGTCCCTTCTCGGAGGCCTGAGTGATTGTCATCAAATCCCAACTGCCAGGACCACAGATCTTCACATCCTGGTATCTGAAGGCACAGAGGGACGTGAGGCAGACCCCACCCACAGGGAACTTGGGGTACCCAAGCAGACACGTGGACTCCTCGCGGCACCGCCAGAGCGGAGAGTGCACCCCCACAAGCCACCCAGTCCCCCCAAAACCCCTCTGGCGATCACTGGTCCCCTGAACCTGCCCTCCCAGCCTCAGTCCAAGACCACCCGGTGGCACACACAGGCCGACCTGCGCCCCCACACCCTGCGCCCCAGGCCCTGCGCCCCCAAACCCTGCACCCCCAAGCCCTGTGCCCCCAAATCCTGTGCTCCCAGGCCCTGAGCCCCAAGCCCTGTGCCCCCAAACCCTGTACCCCCAGACCCTGTGCCCCCAGGCTCTGCGCCCCAGGCTACACCCGGAAGCTGCCTGCTGCCCAGGAGCCACGCCCTAGGAGCAGACCAGCCGCGCAGTCACCAGCTGAACCCCGACCTTCCACGGACAGGGAAGCTGTGCCCAGGGCCTGGGCGGGACCAGAACCCAGGCCTCGGCCCCACGCCAGGGGCCCCTCGGCTCCTCGTGCCCCACTTCATCCCTGGGAGGTCGCCATTCTCCTGGAAGGAGAACCTGGCTCCTCCCCTGCTGGGCCGGGGGCACCTGCCCCTCTGAGCTCCAGGTTCTTTACCTCGGGGGTGTCAGGCCCCTCGCCAGCCCTGAGCTGGCCAAGGCTCGCATCCCGCGTGCGTAGATGAGGCACCGACACACACACCCCCTCCATAACTGTGAGCCTCGTCGCCAACTCCTCTGTTATCTCCGCAAACCCCACGTGGAGAGCCCAGGCCGCCGCCGAGCTGGACAGGAAGGGGCACGTGTGGGCTTGGCCCCGTCTCCCCTGGTGGGTGGGGACCCCCGCTCCTCATCAGTGCCCCTCCCATGGCCCCAGCAACACCCACGAAAAGCCTGGGGCCCCTTGGGGAGATGGGGGCACAGAGCTCCAGGCAGGTGAGGCGGGCGGGGGCAGGCAGGGGGCTCCGCCAGGAGTGGGGTAGCTCAGAGGGCAGTGTGGCCGCCTGGGAAGCCAGCCTGGCGCGGGAAACCGCCCTCCCCCTCCGCCCAGCCGTTCTGGATGCCCCCTCCCCTGCACGGCAGCCCCCCTGGCTCTCCCCATAGCGGGACTGGGCCGTGGGACAGCCTGCGGCACAGAGGGCTCCTGGCGACCCCAGCACCCAGCCTCCCCCAATGCCGGCAGCACCATGCTGCGGGGAGAAGAGCCTGAACCTCGAAAGGCCAGGCCATGGGTGCCACGTGCTCTTGCCAGCCCCAGCCGGGGGCTCCGCCCTGTGCTTGGACACCTGTGCCCCGTCCTGGGAGGGGTGCCATCACGGAAAGGGGAGTCTAGAAGGAAAGCCGCTGCCCCCTGGCACACACGCAGCCCTCGCCTCCCACCTGGGCCCGGGGACACGAGGGGGGCAGCCACAGGGACCAGGCCCCGTCCCCAGGCTGCAGAAGCTGCTTGGAGCCTCCTTGCCAGTGAGTGGGCTGGGGGCGGCCTGGGGGGGAAGGCCTGGCTCGGGCATTACTCCCAAGGCCGAGCCCGGAGCACGGCGCCGCTTTCCACGAAATGAGCGTGTTCGCTACAATAAGCAAAATGCCTCTCGGCCGCCGGCTCGCAGGGGCCGGCGGGAGCGACCGCTGTGCTCTGCAGAGACGCCTCCGTGGGCCGCCCCGGCGGCGGGATCCCACCTCCCTGCCGCTCGCGGCTGCCCTGCACGCGGACAATTTTACGTCCACTCCAGCCTGAGGACCATCCCTCGGGGGCTTGGGAGCCACGGAGGCTGCAGGGCAGGCTGGGAGGCAGCGGGCCCCGCCCCTGCAGCCTCGGCCCCTCTGCCCCCGCCCTTCCAGGTGTGTTTCTGGGTCACCAGCAGCCACAGACCACACCAGCTCCAGCCAGCGCGTTCCCCGGGCCAGCTCACTGGCCGGCACCACCACTTCTGCCTGGCACTTCCTGAAACCCTGCAGGCTGACCACAGAATCGCAGAAGTCCGTGCTCCCCGGTGGCTCTGGACAACCTCGCAGAGTCCCGGGAAATTTGCCAAAACCCCCCTCCCTCCCTGCCTCGCCTTCTCGTCACTTAGGCAGGTTGAGGTGCAGGAGGCCTGGCCCCCAAAGCCCACTTGCATACCCAGATCCTTCCCTGCACTCTGGGGCCAGACTACACTGGCCGTCGCTCAGCCACAGCCCCAAGGGGAGCCAGCGTTTTCCCTGCACTGGGACAGGCCAACCTAGCGCTGTGGAAGTCTCCAGAAGGCGAGCCAACCTCCCCTGCCAGCCCAGGTTTGCCCGTTTCCCGGGCTGGCTTCTCTCCCTTTACCGCATCTACTGAAAGTGCCGTGTTTGGAAGCCAGCAAGCTGGGCCATCCAAAGAAGCCCGGGGCCACGGAGACCTCGCCTGCACTAGCCCCAGCGTCCACGCCCCGCTTCACGCGAGGGTCCCCGAGGCCTGGCACTTTAATCGCTGGATCCAGGGGCTCTGCGTCCAGCAGTGTCTCCAGCGAGGGGCCCAGCGGACCTCGCCCCGGTGCTCTCGGACGCGCGTGTTCGGCAGTGCCTGGGAAAGCCTCGGTCACCAGGTGAGCCTGGGCTCTGCCGAGGGACCGGGTTGGGAGGCGGTGGGCAGCAGCTGAGGGACTCGGGCCAAGAACCTGGGTGGTTCTGACGGCACGTATCTCACTCGGCGGTCACACGATTCTTAGTTTCCTAAGTAACGAAGAGCCTCAAACCCGGTGGCTTCAACAGCAGACTCGTCTCCCAGCTCTGGGGCCGGAAGCCGACTGCCAGGTATGGGCAACCGGGGGCAGGCTCCCTCCTGGCCTCCCCTGGCTTCCGGGGGTGGCCGCCGCCCCGGTGGCCGTGGCTCCCAGCTGTGCCCCTCCAGCCCGCTCCGTCTTCTTGTGGGCGTCTGTCTGTCTCTCGGTCCAAATGTCCTCTCCTCATAAGGATGTCATCACAAGGGGTCGGGGCCCACCTGCTCCAGGGAGCGCCATCTCAAGTCGTCACATCTTCAAGACCCTGTTTCCACAGGAGGCGCCGGGCCCGGGCCCAGGGGTGAGGACCGAGCGTGTGTTTTTAGGCTCGACTCACGGCAAATCCTAAGTGCGTGGACTTACGGTACAAACAGCCGCAACCTCTGACCATGGGCCCACAGGCAGATCCCGAAGGAGGCTTCCCAGCGCCCGCCTGCTGCGCCCCCAGACCGGGCCCTGGAAAGAGAGAGCCGAGCCTTCCCTCTGAAGGAAGGGGCTTCCAGGGTGGGCGGCGGGCAAGACCTGGGTGCACGCGTGCCCAGCCCTCGCGGCCCCCCGGGTTTGGTGTTCACCGCGGGAGACCTCCTGCTGTCACCCCTCCCCACAGGGCCGTCCCTGCCCACCCCGCTCCAGCCAGGCCCTCCTGGCCCTTCCGGCTCAGCCTTACCCTTCGTGCCTTTGGACGGGGCTGCATCTTCCTGGACCACCCACCTAAAGCGCCGCCCCCCAGCCTCTTCATCGCCCCGTTTTCTTGACGGTTTGGTCAATCTGCGAGCGTCACGTCAGGCCACACACCCGGGGGCATGAGGACAGGGTCCTTTCTGTCCTCCTCTGGGCTTCCAGGAGGCCCCCGATCCCCGGCCCGGTCGCCGTGCCCTGGCCGGCAGTCTCCCCGTCTCTTGGGGCTGGCGGTCGCCGGTGGGGGATGCTCGGGGGAGGGGGAGCAGCTCAGAGTGGACTGCGGGCACTCCCCATGGCCCCGGGACGGTCCTGGTCCAGAGCAGGGCCTGACAGGGGAGCGTCCCCAGCCACAGCGTGTTCGGGAAGCCTCGGCGAAGCCCGCGCCGCTTCCCCACAGCCAGACCCCACGGTCAGCAAACCGGCTGAGACGCATTCTCGCGCGTCACCACAGGGCACCTGGGACCTGGGGACGGAGAAGGGGCTTTCCACTCCGCCTGGAGCAGGTGAAGGGGAAAGGGGACCTGCCCATGCCCGGCTGGGGGCTCCTTCCCGCCCTCCCTAAGGGGCAGCGGCCCCGCAAATGCTGCCCAGAGAAAGGGGTGCCCGGCCCAGCTCCTGCCCAGGTGCGTTCTGTCAAATTAGGGAACCCGTATAAAAAGCCCGACGGAACAACATGTGTTTTGGGGGCCTGGGGATGTCTCGATGGGGTTTTGTTTTTCCTGTTCAGGAACACGGACAAGCTGCTGTGAGCTTCTGCCCCCTCCCGCTGCCTTAAAACAAGCTGCCACGGTGCCCCCTCCAGCTCCCAGGGCACAGAGCAGCTTCCCTCCAGGTCAGCCCCCACTGGAAGGCGACTGCTGTGAACAGACTCAAGGCCAGAGGGGTACCCGGGGGAGCCCCACTTTTTAAAAAGACGTGGCTCAGCCTCTGCTCTCAGCTGGATTGCCAGCACGGAGGCATGGGGTCTCACACACATCTCCCTGGAACGGCCAACGGGGTCCACCTCGGTCCACCCACCACAGGGACACGCCAGTGAAACGCAGGGGGTGACGAGCTCTGAGTGTCCCGGCGGCTCTGAGAGACACCTGCGTCCCCCAGGCCGAGCGGGGAGAGGGAGGCGCTCTGTCCTTCCAGAGTGGGCCTCTGGTTCTGAACTCAAAGTTGACCTCACACCAATGCAGACCCACTGGGAAAACTGGGGGGCAACTAGAGGGCAGAGCAGGACCGCCCCCGCCCCTCGACCTGGTGCTAAGGAGCGTCCCCTGGGGCCAGTGACCACCCTCAGAAAAAAGCACAAGCCCTGAAGCCGGCATGGAGGGACAGCTTTCCATCCATACCTCAGCTCACCCTGGACAGACACGTGCCGCGTCCATGCTCCCCCGGGGAAGGGGCGTCCACCGAGAAAAGCGGGGTGTGGGAGGCTGGGGTGGGGCGCGGGATGGAAGCTGGGTGAACGCGTTGCACTTCTCTCCGCCCCTTCCCACGGGTCCAGCTTTAATCACACATACGAGTCCCCGAAGAGGGAAAAGGTTGTTTGGTTCTTTTGTTGTTTTCTAGATGGTTCTCAGCGACTCGGGCCCCTGGCTCCCTAATTTAACGCAACGAGGCTCCCGAGGCCAGGCCTTCCATCGCTTCCACGAGGAGATTTCTTCGCCAAACAAAACTCCTGTGTGTACATATCGCACCAGGCGGGGTGGCATGAGGTCAGCCGATTGGAGCGGTGCAGAGAATGTATCAGATAGACCATCGTGCTAGAAGTTTAAACCTCATAAATCGCCGCCGCGCCGCTGGCTGGCTTTAGAAGGTGAGAGAAACAACATTGCGGAGTGAAATGAGGAAAGCACAGAGAACGTGGCGCGAAGGCCAAAGAGCAGGGAAGTCGCGGGGGCCGGGAAGCGCGGCTGGCCGAGAGTCAGGCCAATCTTTGCGATGCCGGCACCAGGAGCAGAAACGCGGCTCCCTCCCCGGGAAATTGATTTGTCAATAACCAGAGACTTGTTTTCCAAAGACATCTCAAGGTGGTTGTTCTTTTTTAAAAAATCAGAAATGAAAATGGTATCGGCCATGGCGCCGCAATCGAGAAACGATTTAAAAAAAAGCGATGCCGACGATGGCTGGTTGCCGCCTCGGGGTTGATGATCTGCGAGTGTTAGAGTGATAATGTCCGAGGAAGCTGGGGGGGTGGGGGGCACTTTTGCTTAAGAGCTCATTTGCAACCAAAAAAAAAAAATCAAGTTGGTTTAAATCTGCTCCTATGATCTAAAAATCCCCCCCACAAAGCCAAGCAGGGTGAACTTCCTCACTTGGGTCGAGCTGCCCGCACAGCCTGACCCTATTGTGGGAAGCGGCCCCCACCTGGAGTCCCCAGGCTCTGAGTCAGGAGGGCTCCAGGGGACGTCTCCGGCCCTCCGGGCAGCTCCCAGCACCCCGGCCTCTCCGGCTCCCAGGTTGGTGGGGCCGCGGGCCCCTTTCCCCTGTCGACTGGCAAGCCCCTTCCCCCTGCTGCCCTCAGCCCCGACTCTCGCCCCCCGAGGGAGGAGGCCAGTGCGCCGAGCGTCCACGCCGCCAGGCCTTTTTCAGAAGGGAACCTCATCGCTCTCCCTCCGCCGCCCAAGGAACAGGCACCCCAAGAAGAGGCTGGGGGATTCGCGCAGACTCCTACGGTCAAGAGCTTTCTCTGCATTTGAACTCAGGCGCGTTCACTTGGGCCTGATGGCCGTGATTTCTTTTCTCTCCCCCTCCTCTTGTCATAGGTGCCTGATTGCAGAATTCCATCGCTTAATTGTTTCACTCCTGGACACTTCAGGAGGGGCCTCATTTCTCGCAGAAATCCCGAGGATGGGGCACATCTCTGCAGATCTTTTACCTAATTAACAGCACATTTCGTGAAAAATTTTAAAAAAAATAAATAGGCACGTGCCGGCAGATTCAGCCAGGAATCATTCGTCAGTTCCAAAGGGAAGCTGCCACAAAGGAGAATTTTTTTAAAATTGTCACCCAAAAAGCCACAGCTGGGGGGCAGCTTGGCTGGGTCTGGGGTTCAGCCCAGGCTGGAGGTAGCTTCTGCCCCATCAACACCCATACCCTCAGCGAGACGACAGGGCCCCAGCAGCTCACGGCCTGGGTGCTTCCAACCAGCCCTGCCGTGGCTCCGTGAGACGAGTTCCCGGGTTTCCCCTGGGCCCCTGCTTCCAAGCAGGCCCAGGAGAGCCCAGGTGAGAACAGGGGGCGGCAGGGAGGAGGCTGGGCTCC
>JAQZBX010083069.1:0-13439 GCA_029593785.1 Cabassous unicinctus
CACAAAGAAGCTTCTATCTGCTATTGACTTATGTTCACAATGTCAATATATTTAAATATTCTGTGTCAAAGTGGCCATATAAACTTAGGTGTCGTCCTTCTCATCCTGCTAATTCATCCCTGTATGCAAGAAGGAGGGTGGGGGTGGGGCTCACTGCTCACCCTCTGGGTGTCCTATGTGGGCATCACTGTGTCCCCCCATTTCTCACACGTTCCTCTACTACTCCCCAGTCCTATAAATCTCCCTGCACTTCCTTAAAATCCCTCATTTCTCCTTCATTCCGTGGCTAATCACCTTCCTCTAACCTTCTGCTTAATTTGGAACTTCTTGCTTTGGTGGCTCTTTCTCATCCACTTCTGCTTTTGGGGAGGGTGAGGGGCTTCAGAATAAGAAGGTGGCAGAGGAGAGGAAGATGATCAAGGGATGTAGTTTCTGGAAGGCAGTTGATTACCTGCAGCCCCCGTCCTCCCCACCCAGTCAGCCCTGGGTGCTAAAACTCTTGCACTTCAAGGGTTAATTTTGTGCTGGGATTTTTAGAGCCTGTGGTGCCTAACGTGCTAAAAGAATGTGTCTCCTCACAAACCTTGAAATGCATTAAAAAGTCACCTCTGTTGTCCCTGTCTGAATCTGGTTTTTTCCCTTCACTGCAACAGGTTGGGGGAAGCCGGCCTCAAAATTCTCTGCCCGCTGGAAATCTTTGTGACCTTGCAAAGCCAAGAACTGGCTCCTTCCTCTTCTTGTGCAGTAAACTCCACACAAGAATTGGCATCAGTTCATGTGGGAATTCCTCTCCAGCTCTGTGTCGCCATTTCTTACTTGGCTTGTTGGGCAGGTCTCCCAGCACCTTTGTAGGAGCTGGGGTTGGACCCTCTGCCGTGGAAACCAAGGGCTTTCCCTGGCCTGGGGTGATAGTTAAATTCACCTGTCAACTTGGCTAGGTTATGGCGTCTAGTTGTTTGGTCAGGTAAGCTCTGGCCTGATACTGGAGGGACATTTTTGTTTTTGAGGTACTGAGGCTGGGGATTGAACCCAGGACCTTGTATGTGGGAAGCTGGTGCTCAACCACTGAGCTACACAGGCTCCGGTGAGGGAATTTTGAGGATGGATTTGCATCTAATTTACAGCTAGTTGATTGCATCAAAGGCTGATTGCATCTACAATCAATAAAAGAACTTGCCCTTAACAATGAGGGGGTCTCCTCATGAAATCAGTTGGGGATCTTAAAGCCAAAATTGAGGATTTCAGCAGATAGAAAGAAGAGTTCCTGTATCAACTTTAGCCAGCCAGCTCTTCCTGGGAATTCAATTTTGCCTTCCTCAGAGTTCCCAACTTGGGGCCTGCCATTTGGAATTTGGACTTGCCAATCCCCATGGTTGTGTGAGCCAATTCCTACAATAAATCTCTTAATATTTACATACATGGTGCAAAAAAAAAAATTTTTTTTTTTTACCGGGAGGTCCCAGGAATTGAACCCAGGTCCCTCCATATGGGAGACAGACACCCAACCATTTGAGTCACATCTTTCCCCCCAGCAAAAAATATATTTACACCCAAACAATATATGTATTTCCTGTTGGTTCCATTTCTCTGGAGAACCCTGACTAATGGGCTGACCACTTTGTCCCTTTGCCCCTAAAGGCATTTCCTGTTCACAATGTCTTTTGTGTCAATGGCCTCTGTCTCTGGCTGATGACCAGACATGGGGCCCCCGCACCTCCTGTCTTAAGGCTGGCCAGTGCCCTACATCTATCGGCAGCCCCTGCTCTAAATCAGTGTCTCCAAAATCTTCTGATTGTTTGTCCCCCTTAGTAAAAAGTAGGTGGCCACATACTCCCTAGAAAGTGTACATTATGTAGATTATAAAACATACGTAAAATTGAGCTTAAAAAAAGGAACAGGATGAAATAAACAATATTTTAACTGTCCTTAATTGGGGTGGCTTTGTATTAGTATTAGTCCATATCTCAATATATACAATAGTTATAGATTTAAGGTTCATTGCTAACAAAAGTGGCTAGAAATATGCATTTCAAATAGATTTCTTGTTCATTTTGAACAGTTTGGGGCCAGTGTCTCATCAGATCTGATCATCTCACCAATGTTTTTATTTTATAACAAAGCTGAGGAAAAGCTTGCTTGTATGGAGACTGGGAGACACACTGGCTCTGCCTTTTCTTTTTGCTTCCTGGGCTTGTGTGGTCAGTATTGTTTCCAATCAGTTTTTTCTGCTAGTCATCCTAAAACTCCCTTCTCGTTTTTTATGAGACTTGATTGGGTTACTAGAAATCCACTTAGCTGTTGCTGGCAGTTTGCTCCTCATCACGTGCTGTCCAGAAGAGGCCTTGTCTCTTAGGTGTGGGACTCCCCGAGTTCCTCCCGAGGCTTCAAGTCTTGTGTGTGGGAAACTAAGCGAGGGAACTCTGAGCATCTTTAGAGTAAATATTAGCAAAGCTCTTTTTTTCCCTTAGTTTTTACATAAAACCAAATACAAATAGAAGTTGGCTTCTTCTTTTATCCCAGTAGATTATGGTCCACTGGGGATGGGGTGGGGCTATGTCCTTTTTCTCAGAGACCACTGCCTCAATAGAACTGTCCTTCCTCCTCTTTCCCCCACCATCATTCACACCTGGGGAGGGCCAGGGAAGGGTGAGAAGACTTGGAGCTCTGCAGAAGATGAGGGTAGTGGACTCCAGGTATGAAGATGGCTGAGTTGGGTCACCAGCCAGCTTTTCTCCCTTGTTCCAAACCTCAGAAGTAGTAGGAAAGACAGAGTTTTAAGTGAAATCATAACTTCACCCAAGAGCAAGAAGGGGGGAAATAGTTTGGTGGTTTCTCAAAAATTTAAATACAGAATTACTATGTGACCCAGCAATTCCACTCGTAGGTGTATATGCACAAGAGAAATGAAAACATATGTCCACACAAAAACTTGTACACAAATGTGCATAACAGCATTATCCACAAAAGCTCAAAGATGGAAACAACCCAAATATCCATCAACAGATGAATGGGTAAACAATATGTGGTGCATCCACACAGTGGGATACTATTCAGCCTCAAAAGGAATGAAGTTCTGATACATGCGACAACATGGATGAACCTTGAAGACATGCTAAGTGAAAGAAGTCAGACACAAAAAGGTAACGTATCGTACGATTCTGTTTATATGAGATATCCAGACTAGGTAAATCTATAGAGGCGGAAAGCAGACTGGTGGTTGCTGGGGGCTTGGGGGAGGGGAGAATGGGGAGTGAAAGCCAACGCATCCAAGGCTTCCTTTTGGGGTGATGAAAATGTTTCAGAATTAGAGAGAGGTGATGGTTGTATAACATTGTAGATGTAATTAATGCCACTAAATTGGGCACTTTAAAATGGTTGTTTTATGTTACGGGAAAATTATCTGAATCTAAAAAAAATCAAGAAGGGGAAGTATTAGGAGGACAAGAGGCCGTGAGGATGCCATGGCCAGATGGCTTGCTGTAGTAAGCAGGTGTGCTCTGTGATGGGAACTCGGGCTCAGAGGGAGCAGCCCCTGAAGAGAGCAGCTGAGCTGGTGCTATTCAGTGTAACAAAGACCTTAAAAATCAGCCTGGGCGTCGTCCACCAAGCTGGGCATGTGAAAACCCTAGCAACGCTATGGATTCTTTTTTAAAAAAATCACATGGCTTGCTTCTGCCTGCTGTTCAGGATTCTAGGGCAGAGGTAAAGCATTAGTAACACCAATTTACAAGGTCTCTTCATATCATCTCTGCCTCATGCCAAAACCTCAAAATCTTTATTTTATGTTCCTCCTGTTTCCTTTGGAATGCAGTTAATTGACATGGAATGACTATAATCTCCGGTGGAGAAAAACATGCTTACTGGGTAAATAGCTCCTTCTCAAAAGATCTGCAAAAAGCAGATTATGTGCAAATTCAAAGAATGCTTCTCGGTGCTAACCTCTGCTGAATTTGAAAGGTCCTGTCAAGTTTCAGATTCACAGCTTGTGATGTATATGGTTATTTATGCCGCTTATTAACTGTGGTGTGTTTGAGGCTGTCTAATTGTGGCTGCCATCCTGGCTCGCCTGGCCAACAGCGAAAGGAGACAAGAGCCCACCCTGAGATGTTCTTCTTGAACAAATCTGGAGAAGGATGGGGGTCAAAAGGACCGATTGCTTTGTCATTTGTTCTTTTTTGTTCTGCAACGTTCTTGAAGATTTTGCCCCAAGAACGCCAGTGGCTGGGTGCTCCTGTGGGTCTGAGTCTAGGAAAAGGCAGTGAGATCTTCTCTTGGAAATCTGCAAAGCTGCTCCAAGTGCAACCACTTGAATAGCGGTTGTTTCTAGGAGGTTCTGAGGCACGCAGATGGCAGCTCTGGGTTTCTTAAGGTGGTTCGGAGAGCTGGCCTGAGGAGGGAATCGTGAAGAACTAAATCCTGCTTTTGAGAAATTGTTCTAATTTTTGACATTAAAAAAATATCTTGAGTTCTGATTCTCAAGTTTGTGCCTGCAGTACAAAGAGAAGTCTCTGCTCCAAGGGACCTGGCCCCTCCGTGCAAACCTGGAATAAAAAGTTACTCACATTCTGAAGGTCCCCATTATAATGTTCCCTCCACCTTCCCCACTCTGTGGAGCTTTAGGGAGACATGGGTCCTGAATGCCAGACTTGGTAAGAGCGGGGTAGCAGAAGAGAAGTGAAGAGTCTTGAGTTCTTGGCTCAGAACAAGCTCCACTGGACTCTCCAGCTCTAATGAGGTTATCAAGGGGAAACTAGAGCATGACATTTCCCAGGAGAACCAAAAAGAATAAGGCCAGTATGTAAGAAAATAAATACTTTACTGAGCTGCAAGATTCTGTATAGACTCCACCCCGGCTGTTGGGAAAAACCTCGTCTCACACCCATGTGATCTTACTAGCCATCTTTGCCCTTCTCCCTGGCTTCCCAGCAGCTCATTGCTGTATGGGAAGGAAAGTAAAATTTACCCACATTTTGCCATCTCCTTGGAAAGTGATCTGTTCTGCTGTTTCCCACTTTTATAACATTTTGAATTCTCACTTTCCTTAAGCAAAGATGCCATTTGCCACAGACCTTTAATCTGTTGTTTTGAAACTGGGTGGGAGTTTTAGCTGAGCTCCTTGAATCAGTGACCACCTATCTATCCAGGGGTCTCTGAGACTCCAGATGTGCATAGCCTTTTGCATTGTGCCAGGCAGTGGAGTTTCTAAAATTAAAAAAAGAGATGAGACAAAAGCCAAGTGAAAGCCCATACAAATACCCTAAACTGATTTTTGACAAAGGTGCAAAAACAATTCAATGGAGTAAGAATAACCTTTTCAACAAATGGTGCTGGAGCAGTTGGTCATCCATAGGCAAGAAAATGAACCTTGACCCAAACTTTGCACCTTATATAAAAATTAACTCAAAATGGGTCATTGACTTCAATGGAAAATGTTAAGACTATAAAACTTTTAGGAAAAAGCACAGAGGAAAATCTTCAGGAACTAGGGTTAGATGGAGAGTTCCTAGACTTGATGACAAAAGCATGATCCATAAAAAGGAAAATCGATAAATTTGACCTCATTAAAATAAAAAAACTTTTGCTCTATGGAAGATCCTGTGAAAAGGATGAAAAATATTTGCAAACCACATATCCAACAATGGATTTGTATCCAAAATCTATAAAGAACTCTCCAAACTCAACAGTGGAAAAAAACACAAAACAACCAAATCAGAAAATGGGCAAAAGACATGAACAGACATTTCACTGAAGAAGATATAAGATAGCAAGTAAGCTTGTGAAATGAAGTTCAATATCATTAGCCATTAGGGAAATGAAAATTAAGACCACAATGAGATATGACTACATACCTACTGAAACAGCTAAAAGTAGAAAATAGCAATCACACTAAATGCTGGAGAGGATGTGAAGAAATTGAATCACTCATACATTGCTGGTGGGAATGTACAATGGCACAGCCACTCTGAAAAAGTGTTTGGCAGCTTCTTACAAAGCTGAACATACTCAATATTTGGCTCTGAAATTACAGTCTTAGACATTTGTCCTGGTTTCTTAGGATGGCTCTGACAAATTACCACAAACACGGTGGCTTAAAACAACAGGAATTTATTCTCTCATGGTTTCGGAGAGCAGACGTCTGAAATCGTGGCAGGGCCATGCCCCCTCTGAAGGCCCTGGAAGAGGCTCCTTCCAGGTCTCTTTAGCTTCTGGTGGCTCCAGGGTTCCTTGGCTTGGGGCTGCCTTGCTCCAGGTTCTGCCTCCGTCTTCACATGTCCTCCTCCCCTATGTATGTCTCTTCTGTCTCTTCTAAGGACACATGTCCCTGGAGTTAGGGCCCACCCAGATAATCTAGCATGATCTTTTCTTGAGATCCTTAACTTAATTACATCAGCAAAGGGCCTTTTTCCAGGTAAGGTCACATTCATAAGTTCCAGGAGTTAGGACATGGACAAAAGTTTTGGGGGGCCACCATTCAAGCAATAGACAGGACGGAACTATCGATTCATTTTTTGGATGGATCTCAGGGAAACTATGCTGGGTGTAAAAAGCCAATCTCTGAAATTTGATACTGTATGATTCCATTTATCTGAGACTCTTGAATTGAGAAAATTACAGACATGGAGAACAAATTAGTGGTTGCCAGCCATTAGGGATGGGGAGGGAAAGAGGAGGATAGCACAAAGGATCTTTGTGGTGAAACTGTAGTGCATCTTGACCATGGTGGAAGTTATGTGTATCTATGCACATGAAGGAACTGCATAGAACTAAGCACACACACAAATGTGCACATGTGAAACTGGTGAAACTGAGAGAAGTATGGTGGATTTTATCAATGCCAATTTCCTGGTTGTGATTTTGTACTATATTTAAGAAAGATTTTATTATCATTGGAGGAAACTGGTTGAAGGAATCTCTCTGTATTATTTCTTACGACTGCATATGAATCTACAATTATCTCTGAATAAAAAGCTTTTTGAAAAACTATTTTGAAAATTAAGCAAACACAATTTCCAAAAAGTAAACCACAATGTAAACCACTGGCCATGGTTGATAGATATGTTTCAATATTTGTACATCAGTTGTAACAAACATACCATCCACATATAAAATGTTATTAATAGAGGAACAGGGAAAAGGGAGATGATGTCGGATATTCGGGAGTTCCCTATATTCTGTATATGACTTTGCTGTGATCTAAAACTTCTTTGAAGACAAAATGAAAAAAGTAAGACATTGGGGGAATAAATGGAAGAAAATGTCACTGTACATACAGGACAACATATATTACAGTGATGAAAGGTAAAATGTTAAAAAATTTTTTTAAAAATATTTTTTCATTATTTTTTATTATCCCAAATTAAAAAAATTTTTTTAAAATATTTTATTTCTTATTTTAAAAACTATCATTATTATTTCATTTTCTCATCAATTGTATTTGGCTATTTTATTGGTTTCATTTTTGAAGAAGATTTGGATCACAGAAGTGTTATAACTGTGGCAGGGAAGGATAACTTGTGTGGGGTGTCAGTGAAGGGGAATACATGGGAGGAAATTCACCTGGGCATACATATAAGGCCTATAAATGTGTTCAAAGTTTCATGGGGCATTGTCACGGTGGGTGGAGATTCACACAATAACCAAAAGAATATTGAATTCCCATCCTGGGGCGCTCTGCCACATTCTCTGATGGAACAGCAAGAGTCCCCCAAGTACAGAGGCAATAGCTAGTGAAGGAGGATGGTCCATTGATGGGCCCTTGATATTGATGACTGTGCTTATGAACCTTTACTCTTGAAATTGAAACTTAGCATAGTATTACAGGGTGCCTAAGTGTTACCTCCTGAGAGCCTCCTTGTTGCTCAAATGTGGCCTCTCTCTAAGCCGAAGTCAGCATATAAATGCAATACTTTCTCCCCAGCGTGGGACATGACTCTCAGAGATGAGCCTCCCTGGCACTGAGGGATTACTACCAAGCACCAACTAGCAATGAAACTGGAAAAAGACCTTGACCAAAAGGGGGAAAAGGTAAAGACAAATGAGTTTATATGGCTAAGAGACTTCAAAGTGAGTTGGGAGGTCATTTCAGAGGTTATACTTATGCATGTCTCAGCAGGATCTCATTGACTGCCAAATTAGACAGTACCCAAATAGTGGGACTCCTGAGGGCTCTGGAGACACCCAGGCACTATGGTCAGGGCAGATAGCTCATGAGTTTGGTGCCTTGCCAATGGGCCCTACTTTGGGGTTTGTACTCCCCAGTGTGACAGAATTTGGCTCAGTTTTGGTTTCCCTACACATGGCTCTTCAGTCCTTTCTATTTGAACCTATAGTTGGTGCTGGATTTGGTAGGTGTACATCCAAGAGACTCGAATCTGTCCATGTGCCAGCTGGGCCCTGAGCCTCAAAAGAGTTGCAACACCTACTCTCCAGTTCATTGGACTCACCCAGGACAACTAACAAGGAGATGATGATGGACAACCACCATCCCCAGGAACCGAGAAAGCCTACAACTGCAAGCAAGAGAGTCCCAACTATTGGCCATTTAGGATGGAAGCCCCTTCTCATTTAGAGGTGGAGTGGGCATCATTATCCCAGAATCCTCAGGATTGGGGAATGAACTATGGACTAGAGTGTACAACTATAGACTTGTTGTGATTCTAGCAATGGAAGAACTTATATCATTGATGTGGAGGCAGTGGCCACTGGAGGTTCTGAGGTCAGGGAAAGGGAAAACAGGTGGAATATGGGAGCATTTTCGGGACTTGTTTGTCCTGAATGACATTACAATGGCCAATACAGGCCTTTATATGTCTTGCCATAACCTCCAGAATTTTGTGGGAGAGAGTATAAACTACAATGTAAACTATAATCCATGCTTAGTGGCAATACTCCAAAATGTGTTCATCAATTGCAATGAATGTACCACACTAATTAATGATGTTGTTATTGGGGGTAAAGTGGGCCATGTGGGGAGCAGTGCATATGAGAATCTCCTATATTTTTAATGTAACATTTATGTAATCTAAATATCTTTTGTTTTTAATTTAAATTTTTTTAAAAAATTAAGCAAACACAGATGTTGAAGATGGGGGGCAGTGGCAGCAGGACTGGGCTTTTAGAGGGTTCCGTGATACGGACCCCTGATGATCTTGGAGTTAAGGTGGATCAAGCCTTGGATGGAAAGGTGTAATTAATAACCGCACTACCTTTATTAACATCTTCATAAGTTCAAGGTGCCTTGATGAACACTTTCCCCTGTAAGCCTCACAGCCATCCTCAGGGGTGGACAGGAAAGGTCAAGGGTATAAGGTGATAGCACCTACGGTGTACAGAGCACTCATATCAAGGGCCTGGGGTAGGGAAGGGGAGTGAGAGGCACCATCTCAAACCCTGCAGTGTGATTGGGGCACGCCTTTCCTCCTGGGGTAGGGATGGGGAGGAGAAGGCTTCCTGGGGCTCCCTGGCAGGGTGGGAGGGTGGATGGGGGGTGTTGAGGCTCCACCCCAGACAAGCAGAATGGAGGCAGAGAAGGGAAACTGAGGTCCAAGAAAGGGAAAATCAGGGCAGAGTGGTGATAGGCGTTGGCTGCGATTCCCTTCCAGACATTGATTAGCACATCAGTGGGATGCTTCTGTATAAAGAGAGGAAACAAAGGAGAGGGGGAAAGCAGAAAAGCAAGCCAGAAGCATGGTTCAATAGGAACATTCTGAGGCACAAAATGGAAAGGGAAGGGGTTTGAAATCTGGGAGGGATCCAGTAATTAACCTAAAGGGCTGATTGACTTTGAGACTTCATCTATAGGTGGAGAATGGCAGAGAATGTGGTGGGAAGGATTGTTTCCTGGTGCTATTCTAAGGAGGGGTTCTTTGCTGACTTCTCACATTTATGACTTCTTAAGTTATTTCTCTCTTTTCCAAGCAATTGTTTGGGGAAGGGGGTCAGGGCATGGGCTTTCCTGCTGCTGGCTTTGGCAGAGAAAGCTGTCTCCCTCTTGTGGGCTCCTGGGGAACCACTGGGTCCTCCCTGGCCGAAGATTGGAGTCCATGGGAAGGCCTCTGGACCTTCCAAGGATGAGGCCGTTCTGGGCAAGAGGCGCAGGCGGATTAGGAAGTGGAGCCCCTGCTTGGCCCTTTCTTGTCTAGTTTAGACCAAAAAGAACTCACAGGCCACCTGCAAATCGGGGGAAGTGAAGGAGAAGGAAGTGAAGCAGCTGCGGATGGGGCAGGGTGCCCAACTCCGGACCCCTAGGGCTGCTGCCTTGGCGAAAGGAGCAAAAATATTTGGAAAGAGCTAGGCCAGGGGTGATTTGTCCTTCCAAGTCTTCCCTTTGTGGGTAGCCCACCACCACCCAGCCTGTCCGAGGTGGCGAGGACACCCTGCCCCTTGCAAGTGCGGCAGCCGATTCCCATGGCTTCATGACCATACCAATGCTTCTTTATGGGACGATGGTGACAACCCGAGAGAAGGCAATGCCATTAGAAAGACCTGCGGTGGCCTAATCCCTCCCCAACACGTCCAGCGCTGACCATGACCTGGTGCGGCCTGCAGGTCACGCTGGCTCCAGCCACGGTGGGAGGGGGCCACGGCCACGGGCAGCCTCACCTGTTTTAATCACCTCCTGGCCCTCAGGCGGTTAAGGAAGGAAAGCCAGCGCTGGGGCTTGGCCAGGAGAGAGGAAGGAGCTTTGCCAGAGGAGCAGGCCAAGTCGGAGCTTGAGGGCGTCAGATTAGATGCCCCCTCTGGGAAGCCAGACCCCGACTTCCTGCCCTGCCCCGTAAGGGACCACGGCTCCTTTCTCTCTGCTGACAGTGGGTTTTTGGAGAGCCGATTGGGTCTCCCTTGGGAAGCGCAGCTGCGGGGCTCAGGCTTTTGGCGCTCCCTGGCATGGGCTGACACCTACGAGGGTCGTGGAGCTGAGTTACAACCAGGCGCCACCTGTCTTTGCAATTGCTTCCTTATATCCCAACCTAAGATGTTTAAAAACATCTCCAGATGCTTTATTTTCTTAACAAGTTATTTCATTTTTAACTTCTTCTGAAAATTGTCTAGCTTACCCAAAAGTTGCAAAAATAATGTGATGGACAGATGACTTTCCTTTTCCTACATTTACCAATTGTTAACATTGCCCAATATGGGCTCCCTTGTGGGCTGTCTCTCCTGTTTGATTCATTTTACCTATGTTTATATGTAATACATTTACCTCTGGCTTAGAAATTTAATATATAGCATATTATGATATGCTATCAATACTATTATTTAAGAACAGCGTTTATTGAGAGGAAATTGCAGACACAATGATCCTTCATCACCTGAGTACTAAGAATAAGGACCCTCATTTTCAGAATCACAGTGCAATTATTCAATTCAGAAATGTTGGCACTGACACAATGCTGATGTAGAATATATAGTGCATATTTGAATTTCACCAATGTTCCCCAAATGTCCTTTATAGTAATGTTCTTTTCTGATCCCAAACAAAAACCTTTTATCCTTGGTGTCAGCAGTTGAACAAGTGGATCCAGCGACACACACGCAGATGTAAACATCATTGTGGAGCACATTCCCTGCTTTATCTATTTATCCTTTTATTTATTATTTATAATATCATTTATTGTTTATTTGTTATTTATTATTTGACACAAGGGCAAGATGGTTTTTATTTACTCATTTTGTTTGGTGACTAGCTGACTCCTCCCCTGCCGGGGTCTTCTAAACCTCTCCAAGCTCATCCTCCTAACCGCTGGGAAGAGGGGTTCAGTAGGCCTGGGCTTGTGGGGTGGGGGAGACAGGGAGGACAGCTTCCACTGGGAGAATCGGACCTGGCCCCCGTCTTCCTGCACGGATGCCTTGCTCTCTGATTACCAGTGGGCAGCCGTGAGCTTTTATTTTTTAACTTACCACTGTCCACTTGTAGAATCGGAGAATGTGGATCTAAAATGGACCCCAGGGATCACTGAACAGACAAGAAGGCTGGAGTTCTGGGACAGGAAATGATTTTGTCCAGCTCACTTAGTGAGCAGATGGAATGGGCCTCAATCTGATAACTATTTTTTCTCAGGCCATCTAGCTGTTTCACACACACCCAAGTCTGGGGAGCAGGGAACACGAGGACAAACGAGAGAACATATTCCCGGGGCAGAATGAGAAGCAGGCACAGAGAATGTGTTTATGGCATCAAGAGGCAAAGCTTTGGGGTGCAATGTGGCCCTGTGATATGGAGCTCATGGGGGCTCATGACCCCTGCAGTGGGGAGGGTCCGCAATGAGGCAGCTCCTGGTTCTTGGTGCTTTCAAAGGGTCGGCATGGCCGAATGAGGGCTGGGGAAGCCGTAGACGTCTCCTTGTCCATCCCAGCTCCTCACAGCTCTTGGCCTGGATATTCTACTTTGCTTGGCTTTCTCTCTAGGACTGGAGTCCACAGGGAGGAATTTGCCATAATCTGCTATTCTCCCTGCTTTCTAACTCACCAAGTGGTGGAAACAGGAGACAGATGCTCAGCTATGAATGAGAAATCACTTTTAATATCATCATTACTCTAGCTGTAACCTATTGTGTTTCATACAGTGTGTGTGTGTTTTCTTTACAGGACTTATCAAAATAGGAGCTTTCGGCCCAGAGCTCCTCTGCTGAGTGTTTTGGGGTTGGAAGCAGTTGCCTGATTTATGGGGATCCATTTCTTGGGGAATGCAGGGCCCCATGCCAGCTATAGGGCTTCATTCCCCCTGACTGCGGCCTGGAGTGGAGACGGTCCAGGCTGCATCTGTTTTGCAGATTAGGAGACACACACAAAGCAAGCTATTGTGTTTCACTTTTGTGGGTCGTGATGGCCCAAGTAAAGCTGTGACAGCTGAGTGTTAACATGCAGTAGATGGAACTTGGCCTTCCTTGGAAAAATGTCTTCCTTTTTGAAAAATACTTAAACACTATATTCAAAAGTCCATGGCTGCTGAAGTGTGAGTTTGGGCAAAATGATTAGCCCCTACTGCTTTGCAAGGTATATTTTCTGTTTTTATTTGCAACAGCAAGCAACATGAACAAACTACTAACATTTATTGAGAATTTACTATGTGTGAAACACTGTTCTAAATCCTTGCTACAACCCTGTGAGATGGGTCCCGTTTTGCAGGTGAGAAAACTGAGGCTCAGAGAGGTTGAGTGACTTGGCCAAGGTCACACAATAATTAAGTGGCAGAATCAAGATTCAAATCCACAGAGTCATTGGCACCAGAGCCCACACTCTTAACCACTACACTTTATTTTTCCTGAATAAGTTAGTGTGTGCTAGAAGTGGGGTGAGTTCGGGTTGGAGGTTCCTAGGTGATTCTTCTTGTGGAGGATTTGGTCACGGAATGTGCTTCTGTGAGTCTGGGGGGGGGGGCGGAGGGGTCGGCCTCTGAATGGGGTGTCAGCGCCACTTCATTTATGGGTGAATGTGGGGGT
>JAQZBX010083070.1:0-13441 GCA_029593785.1 Cabassous unicinctus
CCCCTGCTCAATTTTTTCCCATTCTTTTCTCTCTCTGTTCTTTTCTCTCTTCAATTTTAACTGTTCTGTCTTCAGTATCACTTATTCTTTCTTCTATCATTTTGAGTCCGCTGTTGTATGCCTCAAATGTGTTTTTGATCTCACCTATTGTGTCCTTCATTCCCATGAGCTCTGTTACTTTTCTGTTCAGGATTTGAAATTCTTCTCTCCGTTCCCTCAATGTCTTCTTGATGTCATTTATCTCTTTAACTATATTGTCTTTCAACTCATTAATTTGATTTTGGAAATTTGTGCACATCTTACTGATTAGTTCTCTCAAATTCTGCATCTCTTCTGGGGCTTTGATGTATTCCTTTTCTTGGGCCATGTCTTCTATCTTTTTAGTATGGCTCATAATTTTTTGCTGATATCTAGGCATCTGATTAGGATGTAGTTTACTCAGATGCTTGATCTCTTTCTCTTTTGTAGGGATTTAGTGGCAGGAGGCTATGAGTTATCATAGCTCTTTGATTTTTGGCTCAACCTGGATTGTTAAGATTGTCCTGCTGGTTGCTCAAAACTGGGCACTGAACCCAGTAATTGGTCATAGAGTTGCTTCCTAGGACCTTGGGCAGGGAGGCTATCGAGGCCAGAAAAAGCCTCTTCTACTTATTTTTTTTCTTCCATGCACTTCCTTGATCTGCCAGGAGATGGCAGTCTTTGGCAGCTCTCTGTTCAATGCCTGGTGGGAGTGTATTTGTTGCAACACAGACCAGATCAATGTGATAGAGCTTCCTGTCTGGAAGGCTGGGAGCCTTGTAATTCAAACTTTCTCTGAGACAGTTCTCCAGACTTCTCTGGCAGCCCCCTCCCTTTTCCCCGGCTAATCCTCCCCGTTGAGTCCTCAACAATCAGTCCCTGTTAGTAGAGGAAGAGATTGGGAGGGTTGTGTATCTTAAGCCCCTTGCAGGCTCCAAGGCAAACAATGATACAGCCCCACCCAGCCTGGAAGGGCTCTTGGGACACAGCAGACCAAATTTGTGAGTCAAAAGCTGAGTCAGCCTTAGGCTGTGTCCCTCTCTCTCCCCTTTCCTGGGATGTCCTCAACAATCAGTCCAGGCTAGAAGAAAGGGAGTTTGCGAGGGTTGGATTTCTCCAGTCCTTAGCCAGCTCCCAGGGCAAACCACTGTGTGGTCTCACCTGGCCTGGAAGGGCTCACGGGGCACAGCAGACAGAAGCTGAGTCAGTCTTAGGCTGTGTCCCTCTCTCTCCCCTTTCCTGGGGTGGTAGATCCCTGGAGCCTCCTTTGTCTGTAGTTGCAGGCCCAGAGGTCCGAGAATTCTAAAGAGTCTTTAGTGTGGGGGTGGGTGCCGGCAGCAGCAGCAGCTGGTTTCAACTCACGGTTCCATCATCCTGAAATCCCTCCTTTGTCCCTCTCTCCTCTGGGTGGTATCCAACCTTTGCCTGCTGTCCTAAACCCTAGAAGATCTTTTTGGGGGCTGTTTCAGCCTGTCCTCTAGCTATTTTTCTGGAGGAGAAGAGATTCCTGAGTCTTACTCATCCGCCTTCTTCCCGGAAGTCTCTAAGCCTAATTTTTTAAATTGCTAAATAGAAACTGGGGTCTTTTATTAGCTCCCATCTATCACAACACAGAGCAAGCTGGGGAAGTGGTCAGTGTTATAAAATTATTTGTGATTTTAATGTAAACAATGCTTTCTAAAACAAGCATGCTTTTTCCTGGATTAAAGTGATCTTTCTACCTCGTTTCAGTTTTTAAAGATTTAAATGTGAGGGCTGAACTCCTTTACGTTTCCAATTTATTTAAAAAGATTTACAAATTAAATAACCAAACAAGTGAATTAAACCACCTGCAATAATGTGATCCGTTATTGTGACCCAGTTTGAGGTCAGTATATGTAATGAGGCAAAATAAAGGTAAGAGGGATCAATTTTTCTTTAAACAGTAAAAAACGATGTCATGAGTCAAGTACTTTATTTTCCATATTAATTTTCCAATTAATCATTGCATAATTTATTTGTCTAAATGGAAACACATTTTATGACTTATAATCATTAGGATCTCTTGTATAAGAGATATGTTTTTTACTATAAAATAAAAGCCTATGTGTGTAAAGGGAATGGATTTGATTGTCTTAATAGTTTGGAAAAGAGTTCAAGGACATTTCTTTCAGAGTGATGTTGAATTCAAATTCTTTTTATAATACTAAAATTTCAGAAATAAGATCTGTGGTAGTTTGAAATATGTATCCCAAGGAATAACTTGTTCTTAGTCTTAATCAGCATCCCTGTGGGTATGATCCCATTGTAAACAACTGTTTGAAGATGTCATTTTTAGTTAAGATGTGACCCATCTGAATCAGGGTGGTCCCAATCCGTATTACTGGAGGCCTTAGAAAGAGAAGTTAGAGATAGCCACAGGGAGGAGCTAGAAGCCAGTGGAAACCAGAAGAGCAGCCACCAGGAGAGAGATGGCCACATGAGGGGAGGCAGAGCTGCACTTCAAAGAGCCCCAAGGGCAGCAGCAAGCCATCGCTAGAATACTGCAAACTCTGGAAGAAAGAATTGCTTTGCTGATGCCTTGATTTGAATCTAAAGTGTGTCCCTTGTAGGAAGCATATAGTCCTATCATGTTTCTTAAATCTGTTGTTCCAATGTCTACCCTTTAATTGGAATGTTTAATACATTTACCTTTAATGCAAGTATTAGTAACTTAGGATTTACACTTGGCATTTTATTATTTATCTTTTATATGTATGATGTCTGTTTTTCTCTATTCCTCTATTACTACCTTCTCTTGTGTTAAATATTTTCTAGTGTACCATTTAATTCCTGTTCCTTCTTTTTACTAATTTGAGACTTAATTTTTAGTGATTGTACTGAGCATTAAAATTAATATCTTAACTCAAAATGATGTAGTTCAGATAAATTCCAACTGAAGTTCAATAGCACTAAAATTTTCACTCCAATATGATACAGCCCCTGGGCCCTGCCTTTGTGATATTATTGTCATACAAGTATAAATTGTAAACCTATTAACACAGCTGATGTCAACTCCTGAATTGATCTACAGATTTAATGCAATTCCAATGAAAATCAAAACTGCTTTTTTTCACAAAAATCACAAGCTGATACTTACACTCATATGGAAAATCAAGCATCTCTGAAGAGACAAAGCAATCTTGAAAAAGAAGAAAAAGCTTATTCTCATACTTCCCAATTTCAAAACTTGCTACAAGGCTGTGTGATCTGGGCGTGAGAATGTAATATGTATCAATGGTACAGATTGAGAGACCAGAAATAAAACCCATACATTTATGGTCAAATTGATTTTCAACAGGGGTACCAGAGCAATTCAATTGGAGAACGTATAATCTTTTAATAAACGTTGCTGAGATAATTGGATATTCACATGCAAAAGAATGGAGTTGGATCCCTACCTCACACCAAACACAAATATTAATTCAAAATGAACCATAGACCTAAATGTAAGAGATAAAAACATGAAACTCTTAGAAGAAAATATATGGATATATCTTCATGACCTTGGGTTAGGCAATGATTTCTTAGATAAAACACCAAAACACAAGCAATAAAAGAAAAATAGGTAATTTGGATATCTTCAAAATTAAATACTTTTGGGCTTCAAAGGCAACCACCAATGAAGCGAAAAGACAGCCAACAGAATGCTACATAATATTTGCCAAACATATATTTGACAAGGAACTTCAAGTACTAGGAGATTTAATATGCAGATTTGTATGGATTCATCCCTTATAGATTGGCACATTGCTACCTTGAGTAAAGTTTAAGTTTTGTTCACAAGAATGAAGGGGACAGGGATGATGGCTGGGCAGGCTATACAATAGCTCATGAAAGATAGGAAATCATCCTTTTAGATATTTAGTCAAGAGTAGGAGCTGTCCGTGATATATAACTTCCAACTTCATATTTCTTTAGTGTTCAGGAGAATCCCTGGCAAATTGTACCTGCTTTTAAAGAATAGGTTGAATATATAAATGATTGAATAAAATGCTTGGTCTTTGATGACTTGTAATTTGGGTTGAAAATCACTCAGTCTGCTGATAAAAATACAAAATCAGGAAGCAAAGTATGAATACCCAAAGAAAATTTTTAGTTATAACTGAAGGGATTCTAAAGAACCATATTAACTAATTTTCAGCTTACACAAGTAGAAAAGCTTTGGAAGCATCAAAGATTTAGGATCTCTGAGCAGCGCTTAAGCCTTAGAGGTAGAAACAGATGGGCCCTTTACCATCTTTCCTCTCAGCCACCAGGCACTGAGCAACAGCGTGTGTCAAACCTCTTTCCTGGAAATGCTGCTGTGTCAAGACAAATGCATCAAGAGTAAAAAGCCTTAATCATTGGGTTATTTGCAACATTCTTATTGGTGCTGTGTCCTAGAGCAAAGCGTTGCCATAATGTTTTCCTGATACACCTGGGACCAGGCGAACAGATGTGTAATTCCCTTATTTGTGTAAGAATTTGAGGCTTGGCCCATTACAATTTATTTTATATGACACACCCAGGTAATGGGCAATGACTTTATTTTGTTATATAAAATATGGGATATTTTCTTTTTCTCCCTGAGCCCGTGATGGCCTCTCCCTCACGGCTCTGCACATCTAGCCTGGCCTGGGGGTGGAAGGGGGTTGGGACTTGCTGCTCTCCCTTTCCATCCTGTCACAGTGGGGTATGAGCCTTTTACAGCGGGGTATGAAGGGACACTCTCCATCCTGTCTGCTTCTCCCTGCAGAGTCAGCATGGTGTAGCGAGGCTGCTGGGAGGCCTCTCATGGGAGCAACAGCACAAACATTCCAGGGGCTGAGGGTGGGAGCTGAGCGTCCATATCTTTCTCTCTAGTCAGCTGAGAGTAGTAGTGTAACACGGCCAGGAACTCACTCTGCCTCCTTAGCTTTCCTGGGTATTCCCTCTTAACTCTGACTTTTTTCCCCTATATTTTAAAAAATTTGAGTAGTTGTGAGTTTACAATACAATCATGCATACCAAAGAGGATTCCCATACATCACCCTACCACCACCACCTTACATTGCTGTGACACATTTGTTATAAATGATGAAAGAACGTCATCATAATATTACTGCTATCTATAGTCCATAGCTTATATTTTGTGTATTTTTCCCACAAACTATGCTATTATTAATACCATGTACTAGTATTGTATATTTGTTACAGTTCATGAGAGAATATTCTCAAATATGTACCGTTAACCACAGTCCATCATTCACCATGGGGTTTACTGTCACATTCACATTTATAAATTGGCAGTGTTAGTTATACTCACTATAATGTGCTTCAGTCAACTCTATACACACACAATCTACCTTATTAAAAATTCTATATACGTTCAGCATCAGCTCCCTGTTCTTCACCCACATTCTATCTCCTAGTAACCAATACTTTATAGTTTAACTCCATGAGTTTACTCATTGTATTTAGTTCATATTAGTGAGACCATACAATATATGTCCTTTTGTGTCTGGCTTATTTCACTCAACCCTATTTCCTCAAGGTTCATCCATGTTGTCATATGCATCCCAAGATGATTTCTTCTTACAGCTGAATAGTATTCCATCATATGTATATATCACATTTTGTTTACCCATTCATTAATATATGGACACCTGGCTTGTTTCCAACTTTTAGCAATTGTGAATAACGCTGCTATGACCATCAGTGTGCAAATGTCTGTTTGTGTCTTTGCTTTCACTTCTTCCGAATATATTCCTATTGGAAGGATAGGAATTGCTGGATCATATGACATTTCTATATTTAGCTCCCTATTTTTTCTTCTGTGTTTCATTTATTTCTGCTTTAATCTTTGTTATTTCTTTCCTTCTGCTTAGTTTGGGGTTAGTTTGCTGTTCTTTTTCCAGTTCCTCCATGTGTGCAGTTAGGTCTTTGATTTTAGCCCTTTCTTCTTTTTTAATGTAAACACCAAGGGATATAAATTTCCCTCTCAGCACTGCCTTGGCTTTATCCCATAGGTTGTTTTTAGGTTACAGAAAAGTTACATCGAAAATGTAGGGGAATCCCATACACCCCTCCCGCTCTCACATTTTCCCCTATTAATAACATCTTACATAAGTGTGATACACTTATTATAATTAACAAATATTGAAGTATTGCTACTAACCATGGTCAATATGGTTTACACTTTGAACCATACAATTTTATAGGTTTTGACAAAATGTGTAATGGCCTGTATCTGCTATTGCAAAATCATGCAGAACAATTCCAATGCCCTAAAGATGTCCTATGTTGCACATATTCTTCCCTCTTTTTCCCCTCAGAACCTATGGTAACCACTACCTTTATATCACTGTTTCAGATTCTTCCATTACTACAATAATAATAATAATAATAATAATAATAATAATAATACTTTGGTCCATGGTTGCATTCCCCCCTTCTGTTTGTTCATTCCTCAATCTTGAGGATTTGGGAATGGTGATGACTACCCTGCTTCAGATTGAGGGGGCTTAGACTTTATGGGTCAGATGGAAGGAACTGTTTTGCTTGCAGTTGTAGATATTCTTTGTTCTTTGGGATAGGGGTTGTCCATCATAATCTTTTTGTTAGTTGTCCTGGGTGAGTCCGATGAACTGGAGTATAGGTGTTGGCTGCAGCTCTGCTGAGATTTAGGGCTCAACTGGAATATGAACAAACCAAAGATTTCAGTCTCTGGGACAAATATTTAATGGGTATAGTGCTAATTATAGGTTCAAATAAAAGAGGTAGAAGAATCTTGTGTAGGGAAATTATAAAGGAGCCTAACTCTATTCCGGTGGGGAAATAGGTTATCATATATTCCAAGGTAAAACCCACTGACAAGGTGCTAATTTCATGGGGTTTTGTGCCTTGCCTATAGTGTCCAGATGTCTCTAGAATCTTCAGGAGCACTTTTGTTTTGTTTGAGGCTTTGTTTACTGTGGCAATTAGTGAGGTCCATCTGTGATGTGCATAAGCATAACCTCTGAAATGCCCTCCTGACTCACTTTGAAATCTCTTAGCTATAAAAACTCTTTTGTATTTAATTTCCCCTGCTTTTAGTCAAGGTCTTTTTCCAAATACGTAGGTGGTTGCCACTTGGTAATAATTCCTCAGTGCCAGGGAGGCTCAACCCCAGGAGTCATGTCCTATGCCAGGCAGAAGGTAGTGAGTTTATTGGCTGAATTTGGCTTAGAGAGAGGACACATTTGAGTAATAAGGTTTTCAGGTGGTAACTCTTAGGCAACAGTTTTTTATTAGGCTAAGTTTCAATTTTACAAGAATAAGGTTCATAAATACAGGCATTAATATCATAGTCTTGGCATATTGGTCTGTTTTCCTTTTGTTAGGCACTGTCTATGTGCTCTAGAGATTCTTGCCCCTCTACTTGAGAACATATAGCAGGACTTCCCAGGATGGGAGTTTAATATCTTTATTGTTATTGTGTGGGTCTCCACCCACTGAGATAACACTGTATGACCACATGAACACATTCATATTCCATAGAAGCATGCCCCAGGAGCACCGTTTCCCACACATCCTCCCACAACTGACACCCTGTACCAGTGACCCTCCTCTGCCAGAGTTGCCAAATGAACACTCCCACAATTGTATTCTCAACTACAGTCCTCTACCTCCCCGGAGTTCAACTGTTCCTTCCTCCAGACCCTACCCCAGCTCTATGGACAGCCCAACCCACCCCTCAACCCTGCTCACACTCACAATCCAACATCATCAACCCCATTCATATCACTGCCCCACCATTACCCCATCCACTGCCAAACCTCCCCCATCCTCCTCATAGATCTACCCAGACTGAGCATCAGCTCACCACTCTTTACTCTATTTTTGTACTCTGGAAACCTATATTCCAGACTCTACCTCTGTGAATCTGCTCAGTATCCTTAATTCATATCAGTGAGATCATGCAATATCTTTCCTTTAGTGACTGGCTTACTTCACTCAACATAAGGTCTTTGAAGTTCAACCATTTTGTTGCATGTGTCAATACTTCATTCCTTTTGCAGCTGAGTAATACTCCATAGTATGTATATACTACATTTTGTTTATACATTCATCCATTGATGGACACTTGGGTTGCTTCCAAATTTTGGCAATTGTGAATAATGCTGTGATGAACATATATCTTTTCGTGTCCTTGCTTTCAGTTCTTCTGAGTAAATTCCTGGTAGTGGGATTGCCAGATCCTATGACAATTCTATACTTAGCTTCTTAAGGAACTGGCAAAGTATCTTCCACAGTGGCTGCACCATTCTACATTCCAACCAACAGTGGATGAATGTTTCCATTACTCCTTATCATCTCCAACACCTATAGTTTTCTGTTTTGTTTTTTTTTTTAATATAAGCCAGTCTGCTAGGTGTAAGATGATATCTCATTGTGGTTTTGATTTACATTTCCCTAATAGCTAGTGATGTTGAGCACCTTTTAATGTACTTTTTAACTATTTGTATTTCCTCTTTTTGAAAGTGTCTGTTGAAATCTCTTGTCCATTTTTTAAATGGGTTGTTTGTCTTTTTGTTTTCAGCATGTAATATTTCTTATATTTGCAGGATATTAGGCCTTTACTAGCTAGGTGGTTCCCAATTATTTTCTTCCATTGTGTGGGCTCCTTTAAAGCATAAAAGTTATTAATTTTGATGAGGACTCATTTATCTCATTTATCTATTTTTTCTTTCATTGCTCATGCTTTGGGTGTAAAGTTTATGAAACCATTTCATATTACAGATCTTGTAGATGTTTCCCTACATTATCTTCTAGGAGCTTTAAGGTATTGGCTTTTATATTTAGATCTTTGATCCATCTTGAGTTAATTTTTGTATTGGGCATGAGATTGTGATCCTCTTTCATTCTTTTGGATATGGTTATCCAGTTCTACAAGCCCCATTTGTTGAAGAGACTATTCTGTCCCAGTTGAGTGGCCTTGGTGGCCTCATCAAATATCAGTTGGCCAAATATGTGTGGGGCTATATCTGAACTCTTAATTTAGTTTCATTGGTTAGTTTGTCTATCCTTGTGGCAATACCATGCAGTTTTGATCACTTTATTTTGTAGTATGCTTTAAAGTCAGGTAGCATGATTCCTCTAATTTTGCTTTTCCTTTTCAAGATGTTTTTGGCTCTTTGGGGCCCCTTATTCTTCCAAATAAATTTGATAATTGGCTTTTCTAGTTCTGTAAAAAATACTGTTGGCACTTTTATTGGTATTGCATTGAATTTGTAAATCAATTTGGGTAGGATTGACATTTAATGATATTTAGTCTTCCAATCCATGGACATGGAATATTCTTCTATTTAATTAGGTCTTCTTTGATTTCCTTTAGCAATGTTGTGTAGTTTTCTGTGTACAAATCCTTTGCATCCTTAGTTAAGTTTATTCCTAGATATTTGATTCTTTTAGTTGCTATAGTAAATGGAAACTTTTCCTCCTCAGATTACTCATTATTGGTGTACAGAAATGCTACTGATTTTTGCATATTGATCTTATAGCCTGCCACTTTTCTGAACTCGTTTATCATCTCTAGAAGCTTTGCTGTAGATTTGTCACTACTTTCTATGTGTAGGATCATGTCTTCTGCAAATAGTTTGTTTTACATCTTCCTTTCCAATTTGGATGGCTTTTATTTCTTTTTTTTTTTTTGCCTAAGTGCTTGACCAAGTACTTCTAATACAATGTTAAATAAGAGTAATGACAGTGGGCATCATTGTCTTGTTCCAAATCTTAGAGGGAAAGCCTTTGCCCTTTTGCCATTGCATACTATTTAGTTGTGGGATTTTCCATATATATCCTTTATCATGTTGAGGAAGATTCCTTCTAATCCTATGTTTTGAAGAGTTTTTTTTTTTTTTAATTCAAAAAGGATCTTGTATTTTGTCGAATGCCTTTTCTGTGTTGAAAGAGATGATCATATGATTTTTTTCGTTTGATCTGTTAATGTGGTAGATTACATTGATTGATTTTCTCATGTTGAACCATCCTTGCATACCTGGGATAAAACCCACATAATCATGGTGTAAAATGTGTTTGATGTGTTGTTGGATACAATTAGCAACTATTTTATTTAGGATTTTTACATCTAAGTCCATTAGAGAGATTGGTCTGCAGTTTTCTTTCTTTGTAGTATCTTTATGTGGCTTTGGTATTAGAGTGATATTGGCATCATAGAATGAGTTAGGTAATGTTCCTTCCTCTTCAATGTTTTGGAAGAGTTTGGGCAGGATTGGTATTAGTTCTTTCTGGAATGATTGGTAGAATTCACCTGTGAAGCCATCTGCTCTTGGACTTTTCTTTGTTGGGAGGTTTTGGATGACTAGTTCAATATCACTACTTGTGATTGGTCTGTTGAGTTCTTCTATTTATTCTTTCATCAATGTAGGATAATTGTGTGTTTCCACAAGTTTTTCCATTTCACCTAAATTGTCCATCTTGTTGGCATACAATTTTTCAAAGTATCCTCTTATGATCATCTTTATTTCTCTGAGGTCAGTGGTGATATCCCCTCTCTCATTTCTGATATTATTTATTTGCATCTTCTCTCTTTTTTCTTTGTTAATCTAGCTAAGGATTTGTCAATTTTATTAACCTTCTCAAAGAATGAGCTTTTGGTTTTGTTAATTCTTTCTAGTGTTTTTTTTTTCTTCTCAATTTCATTTAATTCTGCTCTAATCTTTTGTTATTTCCTTCCTTTTGCTTGCTTTGGGATTAATTTGTTGTTCCTTTTCTAGTTCCTGCAGGTGTACAGTTAAGTCTTTGATTCCAGCTCTTTCTTCCTTTTTAATGTAGGCATTTAGGGCTATTAATTTCCCTCTCAGCAATGATTTAGCTGCATCCCATAAATGTTGATATGTTGTGTTCTCATTTTCATTATCTTTGAGGTAGTTACAAATTTCACTGGCAATTTCCTCCTTGACCCTCTGATTGTTTAAGAGTATGTTGTTCAACTTCCATGATTTGTGCCTATTCCAGTTCCACATCCTTTATTGATTTCTAGCTTCATTCCAATGTGGTCAGAGAAAGTGCTTAGTATAATTTCAATCTTTCTAAGTTTGTTAGTACTTGTTCTTTGACCTAGCATGTGGTCTATCCTGGAGATTGATCCATGAGCACACAAGAAGAATGTATATCCTGCTCCTTTTTAGTGTAATGTTCTGTATAAGTCCATTAGATTTAGTTTCTTTAATGTATTATTCAAGGCCTCTGTGTCTTTACTAATACTCTGTCAAGATATTTGGTCTAATTGTGATAATAGTGTATTGAAGTCCCCCACTATGATTGTAGAGGTATCTATTTTTTCCCCTTATTATTGCCAGTATTTGCCTCAAGTATTTTGGTGCTCCCTGGTTAGGTACATAAATATTTATGATTGTTCTTTCTTCTTGGTTGAGTACCCTTTTTTGAAAAACAAAACCAAAACAACAATCTTTATTTTGAACAGAATTATCAAAAAAGCACATTAACTCTGAAACACCTAAGAAATTTCATTAAATTCACATAGTCACAAAATTCAAAATATCAAACAAAAAAAGCTTTCTGGGCTTAACCACTTTTTTAAAATATATTTTTTATTTATTTTTAAAAGATACTTAGATTACACAAAATGCTACATAAAAAAATGTAAGGGATTGCCTTATGCCCCACTCCCGGTACCTCCCACTTTCCCCCACATTAACAACTTCTTTCATTAGTGAAGTACATTCATTGCAATTGATGAACACATTTTGGAGCATTGCCACAAAGCATGGATTATAGTTTACACTGTAGTTTACACTCTCTTCCACTCAATTCTGTAGGTTATGACAGGATATATAATGGCCTGAACCTGTCATTGCAATGTCATTCAGGACAATTCCAAGTCCTGAAATTGCCCCCATATTGCATCATTTTTTCCCTCTCCCTGACTTCTGCACCTCCAGTGGCCACTGTCTCCACATCCATGACATAATTTCTTCCATTGCTAGAATCACAACAAGTCCACAGTTGAATACCAGTAAGTCCACTCTAGTCCATATTTTATTCCCCTGTCCTGAGGATTCTGGGAAGGTGATGCCCACTCCACCTCTAATTGAGAGGGGGCTTCAGTCCCATATGGCTGATGGAGAGGACTCTCTTGCTTGCAGTTGTAGACTTGCTCGGTTCCTTGGTGTGGTGGTTGTCCATCCTCACCTCCTTCTTAGTTTGGGTGAGTCTAATGAACTGGAGAGTACATGTTGTAACTCCTCTGAGGTTCAGGGCCCAGCTGGCACATAGACAACCCAGAGAGTCAAGTCTCTTGGACATACACCTACCAACTCCAGCACCAACTATAGGTTCAAATAAAAGGGAGAGAAGAGGCATGTGTAGAGAAGTCACATCTGAGTCCAACTCTCTCACACTCGGGAGCACGCACTCCAAAGTAGGGTCCACTGGCAAGGCACCAAACTTCCAGAGCTGTCTGCCATAACTGTAGGACCCGGGTGTCTCCAGAGCCTTCAGGAACCCTACTATTTGGGGTAGTATCTACTTTGGCAATCTATGAGATCCTGTTGAGATGTGCATAAGCGTTATCTCTCTGATGACCTCCCGACTCACTTTGAAGTCTCTTAGTCATATAAACTCATTTGTCTTTAACTTTTGTCCCCTTTATTCAAGGTCTTTTTCTAGTTGTATTGCTAGTTGGTGCTTGATAATAAGCCCTCGGTGCCAGGGAGGCTCATCCCTGGGAGTCATATCCCACGCTGTGGGGTAGGTAATGCATTGATATGCTGAGTTTAGCTTAGAGACAGGCTACATTTGAGCAACAAGGAGGCTCCAAGTAGGTAACTCTTAGGCACCCTACAACACTAGGCTAAGTTGCAATTTCAAGAGCAAAGTCTCATAAGCATAGTCGTCAATATCAAGGGCCCATCAACGGACGACATTCTTCATAAGTCATTGCCCCTGTACTTGGGGGATTGTTGCTGTTCCATTAGAGAATGTGGCAGAGCACCCCAGGATGGGAATTCAATATTCTTTTGGTTGTTGTGTTTAACCACTTTTTTTTTTTTTCCCCATTTTTTTTTAATTTATAAAATGATATATAATACATATGCATATATGTGCATTTGTTTACATAAATGTTATTTGTTATATATATATGTATACATTTTATAAAGGTGCCTAGATTACCCAAATATTACTCAGAAACTACAGGGATTCCCATGCTCCCCACCACCCACACCCCCAACAACACCCCACACAACCATTCCCCATCCACGTGGTACTACACCCGCAATGGATATTCACATCCTGGGGCCTTGCCACCGAGCATAGACCACAGTTCACATCACACTCTCTCCCATCCAGTTCTGCATGGTATATTCTGATGGAAAATGGCCTACATTCGTCGCTGCTTCACCACTCAGGACAACCCCCA
>JAQZBX010083071.1:0-13445 GCA_029593785.1 Cabassous unicinctus
GTGTGAGTGATGAAAATGGCCAGAATATATGATCCTTGTGTGAACTGGGATCTCGATAATGTTTAATTGGGTCTCCGGTGAGACATTTAAAGCTATGGGCAGCTATCAAGGGTGAGAATTCTACTATAGTGGCCCCCAAATGATTTCACCTTCACTTTCATTTTAGTGGTGGAATAAAGCCAGGACATTTGCTAAAATATTTGAACTGTGGGTGTGTGTTTTAAGGTTTGTATGTGTGTGGTAGTTGCCACTGAAGAAATTTAGTGTTTGATGATCTCTTTCAGCATGTCAGTTACCAAACCCCAGGGCAGCCACACTGAAGGTCTGGCCGTCTTGTGCATGCCCTGGATTTCTCAGTTTCCCAAAACGGAGTTTTGCCTTGTCTGGTCTGCAGCCAACCTCCAGATACGATGGACTTTTAAAGCAGACCGAGAAGGAGTTTAGATGGTCAAAGGCAGATGATGACTTCATCGTAGGCAGGTAATTAAAGGGGGGCTACCCAGCTGGGTCATAAAGGGTTCTGGGCCAAGCAGAGAGATTTTTCAAGAAGTATAGCTTAGAAATGATCACATTTTAATTTTTTTTAAGTATTTACAAACCTCCATAAGGCTGAAATCTAGGTGCTCCCAAATAAACAAAAATAATTTACAAAGCACTCTGTTGCCTCTGTACCCTATGTCCCTTCAAAAATCAACAAAAATTTAAGTAAAAAGCTGTCTTGGTTTTTTCTAGGAGGTATGGGGGATTGAATCCAGGACCTCTTACACACAAAGCAGGGGCTCAACCACTGAGCTACACCCACTCCACTGTGGTTTTCTTTTATAGTCTATCTCATCGTCACAAGTCTGGGGACTTAAGATGGGTGGGAAAATCACTGGCCAGAAGGCAGGATATCTAAGTTTTAGTCTCTGCTCTGTGGAAGGTCTAAGGAGGACTCTGGAATGGGCCTGTGAGCCTCAGGCCCACACTTCCTCACTGTGTGATCACGGACAAGTAACTTAATCACCCAATGCCTCAGTTTCCTCATCTGTAACATGAGATACCTACCTCATGGTGGGTGGTCAGAGAGTGCTTAGCTTAGTGCTTGGCACATACTACTGCTCCATAACGGCTGCTATCTCGTTTGTGGCACTGGGCAAGTCACTTAACTTCTCTGTCCCTCTTTTCCCTTCTTCACCGCCCACGTGCAAAAGAAAAAGAAGCATATTTCAGTATTTGTAAAGCGTCATTTCTCCTAAAAGGCAAAAAGATCAAAGTCCAGTTTCTTCCTCATTAAACTGCAAATATCTGGAGGTCTAGGACAAGAATCTCGTTTTTGTATGCCACCTCCAGCCCCCGGCCCCCTCCATTGCCTAATAGTACCTTATACATGGCAGGCATCAAGGCATCCATAAATGTTTATGGACTTGAATTATTTCTAGGTTTATGATACGGGAGTAAATGAGAGAGGCAGTTTGGGAGGGGGTGTTACAGTGACTCCGGGAGAGACTGTTGCAGTGAGGGTAGGTGTGTTTATTAGTGATTTAGTGAGGGGCAGGGGATGACTGTTCATGGGTACAAACATTTCTGTAATTACTGAGAAGGCTCTAATTAAACCCAAAGATTTAACAGGAACATAAATCTCTGGCAGACAGAGATGCTATTATTTAAAAGAGAAAGCGAGAGAGAAGCATACTTTAACTCTAAAATGAATCAGATTTTGCAATTGATCTTCCAAAGATAAGTTTGCGAGGGGAGAAAACGAGTTGCATGTTTTCCATCTTTGCCCTTTCTTGCCTTTGCTTATCTAAAATATCACCCGTGAAAAGAAGAGGCCTTCTCCACTTCAAAAAACAACTAAAACCAACCCTTGCTTTTCCAGGGGCTTCTCCCCTCCCCCCTGTGAATAATGCCAAGAACAGATGAAGGCCTCTGGGACAAGCCTGGGTATCTAATGCTCTGCTTCAGAAACCTAAAATTAAAAACTAATCTTAAACAGCGGATGTTAATTTCTCTTATTTTTCTTTTTAAATAAAGGAAAGAAAAAAGTACCAAGTGTTTTACCTGGCATGTATGTATGTGATGACTCATTTCAAGAAAATTCGAAGGGAAAAAACCCACCTCACTTCTACCTCCAGGAAATTCCCTTTTCATGGGAATGAAAATCCCTGCTCCCACACCCTGATATCTGGGGACCCTGGCTGGGGAAGTGGGTCTGTGCCCCTGCCTTCAGGCTATCAGCCATAAGGCAAGTCAAGGCCTTCTCTCTAACCAGATCGTATTTTTCGATCTGAGCGATTTTATGGTGGGGCTTTAAGGGACTTCCTACATTCCTGTTGTTGCTTTTAATTTCTTCGACTTGGAGTGAAACCCCAACAGGGAAGCTGTAAAGAGAATAGAACAAATAAAGAAGGAAGAGAATGTTTCTCTTCTCTTTCCTCCTCCAACCCTCCTCATAAACATCCCACCCCATGTCACAAAATGTATGACAGCGCTAAGCCCCGGCAGTGTTTTGACACGGGACACAGTCCTTCTCTCCTGCCCTAGTCCTTTGAGGTTCATCTCGCAGCCCAGGGCTCTGTTCCCCTGCCAACTTGGTGGGAGTGTTTAGTGACTGGAAGGCTGTGGCCTGCTCTCCCCAGAACTTCACACTTCATTTTTCCATATCCCTGGGAGCAGCAGCAAATATTTCACCAGCCTGGTTTGCCGGCTACTGCCATAAATCAGACTTAGTCCTCAAAAAAATATCCAGGCCTGTCAAGGCATTAAGCTTTTATTTTCTGACTCGATCCAGTGGTAAATGAGAGCTTGTATTTTCCTTTAAAACTGTAAAGGGATTTTTAAGGATTGTCGCTGGATGACTGCCAGCTCTGAAAGATACAATACAGAGTGTAACTGGTTAGGAGAGATTTGAAAAAGTCTTAAGTATGAAAAATGGCTTTTCTTAAAGGTTTTTCAATGAAATGAGAAACGAGGCTTAAGTTTCATAAAGTTTTTTTTTTCTTCTTTTTTTGGTGTGTAAGAGACCTGAACTATTCATGAGAAAAGCATTAGGAAATGGAAGAGTCGCGCTTTTCGAGAAATATGAGTTATATTTGTTATGCGTGCTCTCTCCCTCTCTCCCCGCTTTCTTCCTCTCTCTGTCTCTGTGTACACAGATACTTGGGCTGGTTCATTAGTCAGTTCCTGCCATCATTACTGACGATATGACAGCAAGAACAAACAGACTGGACAGTTTTATGTGCTGTATATTAATTGCTTCATAATTTAGGTCTGCAACCCAGGACAGTGAGGCAAGTACACTTGGAAAGCCCTCTGCTTAAAATTCTACACAAGCCTGCAAGGTGCAAATCAGGACTGTGAGATCATTTCTTCATGATTCCCATGGTTGAGTAATTAAATCTTAAACCCCAAATGCTGAACACCTTCTTGCAGTTGGAAGAGCGATAGAGTAAAGTAGGCAGGGATTGCACCAAAGCACCATGTCCAGGACAAGGAACCAGGCTGAGATCAAGTACTAGGTATAAAAAAACAGTGCTTAAATTTTTTAATGTGGCATGTCTCATTAAGGTACATATTTAATTTCAATAAAATGTAATTAAATGAGAGTAACATGCCATCTTTCCTATACTTAGTCCAGGTCATTGCACGTACTTGTAGCCCATGGTATGAAAAGAGGGTGGGGACGGGGGGGCAATTACTAAGGAAATAGTGAACTTTTACTTATGAAGGTTTCAAAGTAGGATTTAAGGCAGTCAGAATGAGACTGAGCAAGAAAGTAACAAGGCCATTTAGACAACCTGTTCTGATTTTATATGCAGGGGAGTTGGGAAGGAGGTGAGTGGGGTTAAGGGGAACCCAGCAACAATGGAATAGTGGGTAGGACTGACAGGCATGCAGGAAACAGCACCCTTATAAGGAGGTGGCGGAAAGCTTCTGGGCTGCTCTTGCAGGCTCCCACAGGCGGTCCATCTGCCTCACTTGTGCAGTTATTTATTGTGTCTCCCACCTCAGCCTCAAGTTGGTCAGTTGCATTAAATCTTGGGTGTTCCCCTAGGTGGAACATTCTCTTTTTTCCCTGTGTGTTGGTTTTTCTTGAGGAAACTCAGATGAATCTGAACTCAGGTTTTTCTGGCTTCAAGTGGTTTGAGCAATGGTTCAAATCTTGGTGCAATCCCAGAACACATTCATTTCTAAAGCACATTCCACTGAGCTCACTCCACTACTTCACTCCTTCAGTGGCACGTGCAGCCAACCTGTCCATGGCTGAAGACTCTCTAGCCACATCCCTCACCTCCCGCCTCCCACTCAGCAATCTATAGCAACCTTCTGTTAGTTCATGGAATTTGCTGAGCTTTCTCTTGCCTCTGGTCTTTTCCCTCTGCCTAAAACACTACCCCCAGGGATTGGCCAACTGTGGTCTAAGGACCAAATCTGGCCTGCTACCTGTTTTGGTATGGTCCGCAAGCTAAGAATGACTTTCACATTTTTAAGTGGTTTCAAAGAGTCAAAAGAATTGTAGTTCATGACATGGGAAAAATACATGAAATTCAATTTGTAGTGTCCACAAATAAAGTTTTATTGGAACATAGCCACATTTGTTTATATATTTTCTAGGGCTGCTTTCACAGTAGAACAGATTTGAGTAGTTGTGATAAAGACCATATGGCTGCAAAATATTTACTCTCTGGCTCTTTGCAGAAAAAGTCTGCTGTCCTCTCCACTACTCCTGCACCTACACACACACACACATATACACTCTGAGCCTGGCTACTGCTCCTCTTCCTTCAGATCACCCTTCAGACTGACCTCAGGCTTGCCTTGCACAGCCTGAGCCTCTGCATAGCAAGTCTTTTGTATTCTGAATTCATTTTCAAATGTTGTTTTTTCATTAAAACTGCAAAAAAGGCAGAACTATTAAATGAAAAAATAGAAACCCCATCAATCAAACACGCACAGGCGTGCGCATACACACATGCTAAAAAAAAAAAAAACTCGAATTGAAAACTAGGATTATATATATATATACCCAAAATTTGTATCCATAAGCATTTAATATACGTTTGATTGTATTTTCTAAATTTTCCATAATGTACATTTTCTAAATTTTCTCTATAACATACATTTTCTAAATGTTCTGTAATGGATGTTCTATACTGTATAAATGTTATTTTAATGGGATTTTTACAAAAATACATGTGGAACATCTTTTACATGCAAAACACTGAGCTAAGCATCATGGAGAATGTAAAGATGTATAAGAAATAGCTGCCACCTTAAGAAAATCAAACATCTGATTTTTTTTTTTTTTTAAAAAGAAGATGCATAACGATGATAATATGCAGATTTTGCCTATTTTGGTTGAGACAGCAACTATTATTTGCTGAGGAAGTGTGTTAAGTATTATGGGATAATGTATGTGTCTATGTCTGTGACCCCCTCTTTCATTCCCTGCCCCCAGAGGTACCCACTGATTTGATATAAGTTCTTTGTATATATCTATATACTTTTAAAAATGAAGTGTGCATGTTTTAGTTTACATTAAAGATATTCTGCTCTAATAGTATTCTTTTATTTTTAATGTCCTTTAAAAGGGTTTTAAATTTTTCTCCAAAAATTTTTAGGCAGTTTTTGCTAGGTTAATTCCCAGATATGTTGTGGGTTTAGCTGCAGGTGGTTATTGCTGGTAGTTAATGAATCTTGAAGATGGCAATGTTACAGGGGAAGGGAAATAATAAGAAAAACAACACAGGAGCCTCTCACAGACTGCTGTGCCAGAAACAGTGGCGTTTGAGCAGCTCTGCACCTGAGACTGAAGGGACTGGGAGGCAGGGGAGGAGGGAGGCCACCTCTCTCTGTCACTGTGCTTCAGACTCTTCGTAACTGAGACCCTGCAGCTCTGCTGAATGTGTGCCTGGCATTTCCAGACACCAAGCCATTACCACACTGATAATCCAACCTCGCCACACAAGCACTGCCCTCCAACAACGCATTCTTTCCTTTAAAATCCCTAAACTTGCTTGTTTCTTCCTCGCAGAGTCTCACCGAGGCTCTAAGCCCATCATCTCTACAAGAAATCTGTTGGCAAGAAGCGGCACTGGCAGTTCCCTCTTTCTCTTGAAGGGGCAGCTGTAGCTTGCAAGCTCTCCGGGTAGGTTTAAGATGGCCTCCAGCACCCACAAATCGTGTTGGGCGGAGCACACCAACCAGCTCAAGAACATCTGACGAATTCTGGAAGTTTTAGAGCACTGTTGGTTTCAGGTCTTGGCTGTCCCTCCTTCTACCATGACCACCCAGACTAAGTCATTTCACTGATGTCATAACTTCCTAATTCTCCCAGAGAGTGTCATTTTTTTTTCAGGTATAAAATGACCTGGCCAGCATGTCTTTTGTCCACATACATGAAATGTTGGGAATCAGCTTTTGATAGGCTTGTCAAAAGGCTCAATCAACCATCCTCAGCTAATATTTATGCAGGGATAAGCCAGGCTATCTCTCGCTCTGGCTGGGCCCAGCGTGCCCCAGTGCCCTCCTTCTAAGGGCAGTGAGTCATCCCCATTCTCTCAATACTTAGACCAGTGGTCCTCATCACCTGGGATCTTTCAACAAATACCAAAACCTAGGCCCCACGCCAGAAAAACTGAATCAGAAATTCCCCATCAGCTACGCCAAGAGTATCATTCTCTGGTCTCTGAGACCAAGTGGAACACTTCTGGGGGTGGGGTGGGTGGCGAGCGTGTCCGGTGACCCCACCTCTCTCTAACCACATCTAAGTAAGAACTACAAAACCGATTAAACAGGCAAGTGAGGTTGATACGGTGATTGCAAGGAAGGGGGCGTGGTGGAGTGAAGAGGATGGATGAGGAAGAAAGGCCATTTTAACAGAGTCCTCCTCAAGTTCAGAGCTCAAGCGCATGGCGGACGTCATCCTTGAATCCAGGGACGAGGATAAAATGGGAATGCCTGTGCCTCCGCAGCATCCAGGCTGGAGAGGGCTGGGCCTTGGCTGCCGCCAGGCCTCACTCGCCTCTCCTCCTGCAGCCTCCGTGGCCGCCTCGCTGCCGCTGGCCCTCCACCTCCCCATGCTTCCCCCGTGCCCCACGGGCTCACACTCACTTCATCATCATGCGGCTGCCGCTGGGCTTCTTGGGTGTTCCGCCAGCTCTGGCCGCTGTGTGAGGGAATTAATTTCCTAAAATGCCACAGCCTCAGCAGGCCATTTCGGGAGCAGGCAGCAGGGTGGGCCACGCGTCTCAGGAAGTTGTGTATCCGGCAACTAGGGGTGCTTAATACTCATTCAGGGGCACTCTGAGGCCTTGTCTGACACTTTCACCACAGTTACAAAAGAAACAGAAATAGCATTGCTTCCACCTCCTTTTTCCTTTTAAAACGACTTCTCTTTCCCAGCCCAGACTCTCTTTGCTTTCTCTCCACAATAATACATACTTGTGTTGAATGACTGCTGCGCACCAAGCATTGCACTAAGTGCTTTTCACGTACAGGAAAAAATTGGAGCCCAGGGAAATTAAGCTGCATGCCTCAAGTCATACGGCCAATAATGGCAGAGGAGGATTTGAACTCAGGCCTGCCTGAGACCAAAGCCAGAGCCCATAGCTCCCCTGCCATGCTGCGGGCTTTGCAGGCTAGATAGAGACTTGGACAGTAAAGTCAGAGTTCGTGCTCAGGAGGCCTGACTGCCGTTAACCCACTTCATGTGAACTCAGGGCCACTTGGTCACCTCTGATGAGAGCAGTTTGAGCTAGGGTTTGGAGTGCCCACAGGCTTTGGAGTCAGGTCCTTTGTTCTCCAAGCTGCCATTTCATCATCAGTAAAATAAGACAGTCTATCTACTTCATAGGATTGTCGAGGGAATAAAATAAGATAAAGTATGGAGAACATTTAGTACAGGGCCAGACATAGCATAAAAGCTTGATAATGTAGTCATTTTATTACCAAAAATATTAATATTAAAAATACAACTTCCAAACATGTATTCAGTCATTCGATGAATACTTATGGAAGGGCTCTGGGCCAGTCACTGAGATACATGGGTGAACCAAAGTTAGAACACTGCTCTCAGTTGATGGGTTCATTTTATCCCCAGTTGGACAGTATACTATGGAAAGCAATTCACCATCTGAGGGTTGCCTGGAAATTGTAGAATCATCAGAGAATAATGATGAGTGTCTTCGACTTGTGACAGCTTTATATGGCCGCTTCCCTTCAAGCATCTTTGAATCCTGGAACCAGGGTTTAGAGAGCCAGTCCTTTGGACAGAAGGGTTGAGGAGGGAGGACAATACGAAGCCAACTGAGCATCTTCCAGGTAGGGGGCACAAGACTCCTTGCTTTCATGTAAGGCTGTGTCTCCCAGTGTGTAGGATGCCTATAGCTCATGGTCTAGGAAATGCTTGTAGACAGCACCTGAGATGCTATCAGGGGGCATGAAGTCATAAATAACGCTGACTCATCATTGAGGGAAACAAACAGCCCTGGAGCGAAAAACTCCACCTCTGGAGTCAAATCACGTTTGTTCCCATTGTGTCTACACTCCTAAGTTTCTTTGAGCAAGTGATTTCTTCTCTCTCAGCCTTGGTCTCCTAGGATGAAGAAAAGGATGGGAAAAATAGAAGTACCTCTTTCATACAGTTGTGGAGGTGTTGGTGGGAATATATTTAAAGAGGGACTCGACAATTTTTACTCATTACTGTTATTCTCTGTCAAGCTTTCTTAATATACCAAGAGAAAGCCTCAGTCAGTTGTGCTGGTAAGTCTAACATTTGCTAATCACCCATTTAAAAAAAGGAGAACAGGCCCCAGGCCCTGAGACCTCCATAGGGCATAGTATCTAGCTAGGACTTAACAACAGTGCTTTATTTTCTGTGAGTGTGTGTGTTTATCTTCTGACTATGGCAAGAGACACCGTTGGTTTTTTTAATTTCTGATAGAGATAGAAAACTTCCCTTTAAATAAACGTATTTCAATTTAAAAAGCAATTTTAAATACAAATATTAAGTAAATAATATGGCAAGTGGAAGGTTGATTTGGCAAATATCTTAACTGTGGCATTTGAATGACTGAAGTTTGGGAAACAATGACAGGGCAGCCCCCATGCCATTGCCTTAGGTCTCCAGTTAGAGGTGAAGGCTTCAAAAGCTTATGAGTGGTAGAGCCAGGCTTTGGGCCTAGTTCTAGCTACCTTTAATGCCTCTGCCCTTTCCCAATACATCCTGTTGATAGAAATATGTCTTTGCTTTCAAGCCACCTGTTTTTCAGATTCCAAAGAGGCCACAGCCCTTTGGCCATGACTTTCTTCTAATAGTTCATGCACCATTGCTGCAGTTTCATCCCTGGAGTTGCCTTCCAGGCCTAGGGACACAGCCCAGTCCCCTTGACAGGATCATGCTGTTTCTCAAGTCTTCTTAGAAACACAACTACAAACTGTCTCCAGGTGTGGCCCATTTTTGCATATGACTAATCTCATTCATAGGGTATCAGTTCCAACTACTTCCTTCCTTAGATGGCAACTTTGGCCCCCCCTGCTATAGTTAGCCCCTTATGTCCAACCACACATCAGAGACAGATGAGCATCTTGTCAAGCTGGAAAGGCCAAAGCTACATGACCTATTCATTCTGTTTCTATTGTGGCTCTGATTTTACTGTTTCTCATGTTAGAGAACTGGTGATTCAGGGCAGAATTTGTTGGATAAACAATATTCTCTAGCACAGCTGTAGCAGTGGCTCTTGGGAGCCCAGGGGGTGTGGGCTGAGAAGAGATGAGAATCATAGAATTATAGATGTAGAAGTTCCCTGAAACTACACAGTTCCACTGCCTTGCTTTACACACAAGGGGAATGAGGCTATAAGAGGTTAATTGACATCCCAGAAGAACTTTACCATGTTCCGTTTTTAGCTTCTGAACCCAGTTTGACCCTGGGCTTCATTAAAAATTCTTGCCATGTCTTCTTTCTTCAGTGGATAATTTAAAATAGAAATAATAATAAATATAACACCTCATTGTATATGTGTAGCACCTTTCTTCCAATAAATGGTGTTCATTCAGCTTGCCCACCCATGCTGCACAGAATGGAAGTGTTTCCACTGTGGATTATGACATTGGTTACTGACTGGAGCCTAGCTTCTAGCCCACACACATACCCCTATCAAAGGTATAGCTCAGGGTACAGGACACACATACTTCAGGGAGATCTGTTATTAATATTTAAGGATGGTGTTTTGTTTTTCTTTAAAGCTCCCACATATAATATACAGGAGGAGTATGCCTAGAAAGCTAAAATTTTTAACTACTTTAAAATTTAATCATTTTTCTTTTAACCATCTAGTTCCTTGACTGATTCTCCATGGAATAGCCAGGCCCTCTTGTGTTGTTAGTGGTAGTTGTTGCAGGAAGAGGAGAAGGAGGAGGAGGAAGAGAAAAGCACAATAGTAGCAGTAGTAATAGCAACAGCAATAATTTATTAAACTTCTACATGGAAGGCATTTATAGCCAGTATCTTATTTAATCCTCCCCAAAATCTTAATGATATAGATATTATTCCACCCTACTAATGGAACAAACTTAAGCTCAGAGAATTTGCCCTATATTACAATGTAAAAAAGTAGTTCTTCTCTTTTTGATAATAGAGTGGACTTGATTTTTACAGAATCCCTAAAAGCACTAGGCACAATATAAAAATATTTTTCAAGTATGACAGAGCTGGCTAGGAAGTGAGGCAATTACTTGGGCCCTAGAATTAACCTGAAAGCCCAAATCCAGAGAAGTTCTCAACTGCTTGGGTCAGCATTTCTCAAATATGAGGGACAAAATATGAGGCCCAAGATGAGTAGAGCAGAGACCCACCACCATACACAAAGCCAAGATCAAAGAAGAACAACACTCTCAGTGAGCAAAGTAGAAAAAATATCTGTCCCACAGAACAAGATAATGGAGATAAATTCCTGGCTTGGCCTTAGCTCTGAGTGGAGCAGAAAAAGAAATTCCCCTCCCAGAGTATTTCCAAACTACAGATCTGAACTTTTATGGGTTTGGGACCTAAATACAAACAACCAATGAGGCTTTTTTAAAAAACCTGAAAATTTAACCTAAATTTGTTCCAAGATGGTGATACCCTCAGATACCTGACAGAAGCAAAATCTTCTCTGGAAGAACATGTTTTTAAATTGGACCCCAAAGAATTCCCACACATTAAATTCCAAGGAAAATGAGTTCATAACAAAAAGCAAATCACTAAATGCACAAAGAAATAAGCCACCCAGAGTGAGAGTCAACAGAAACAATAAACTCTAGAATCAGACCTTCAGAGACCATAGATATTACATTTAATCAAACACAGAATATAAAATTATTATTTTCAAAAACATGAGAGGAGATTGAAAATATAGCAAATAAAAAAGAGAATATCATATCTGGCCAGACTTGAAAAAGAACCAAATAGAAATTCTAGAAATGTAAAACATGACAAATGAAATTAGAATTTCAATGACTAGTTTATAAGAGAAAATAGATAATGAACTGGAATATTGAAGAGATTCTTCAGACTCTAATAGATAAAAAGCATTGGGAAACATGAAAAAGTTTACAAGACTTAGAGAATGGAGTGAGAATATTGCATAGGAAACAATAAAGAGAATGAGGAGAAACAATATTGAAAAGGGATCATAGCTGAAAGACACCAATACACAGGTTGAGGAAACCCAGAGACTCTCAAGAGGATGAATAAAAAGAAATCTACTCCTAGACATACCAAGGTGGAATTGTGGAGCAACAAAGACAAAGAGAAGATCTTAAAAGTAGTCAGAGAGAACAGGAAGATTAATTAGAAAAGAATTACAAGCTGATAGTTGAATTCTCAAAAACAAGGAAAATTAGATGTATTAACATTAACCAAATAATATCAAATAACTAACAACCTAGAATTCTAAACAAAGAAAGCTGCCTTTTAAAGAAAAGGGATAAAGAAACACAATGCCAAACTATCACAAACTGAGATAATTTATTACCAGTACACACTCACTGTAGGAACTTTTGAAAGACATGATTTTAGAAGGAAGAAAATGATTCCAGAAGGTAGGTCTGCAATACAAGAAGATCAGTGAGCAAAGATAAAGGTAAACATGTGAATAAATTTAGGTAAACATGGTATAAAATAAAAACAACAATGTCCAATTTACAGGTTGAAAAATCAAGAGAGAAATACAATCCTGGATTATGAAGGCATATAAAGTTTGGAGGCGAGTAATCAGATTTCAAGGACTCTTTGTTTCTTGTATTGTTCAGCTGAAATATATTAATTAACTCTCAATTATATAATGTTAAATATGCACATTAAAATTTCTAGTGTGACCACTAAAAAAACTGGGATAGAGGGTTAAAATGGAATAGGGGAGGAGGGGAGGGGGGAACCAATCAATGCAAAAGAAGGAAACAAAGGAGAAAAATGGAAAAGAAACAGAAAAAAGCAAGATAAATATTACTAGAAAGTACAAAATAAGATGGTAGAAATGAATCCGAATAGTTCAGTTATTACAAATAATGTATATGGATTAAACTCTCCAGGTAAAAGACATAGACTATGAGACTAGAGTCTGCCCTAAAAAGAGTAGCTGGTCCAAGTTGAGAAAGAGTGGAAATAAGGTTCAGGAGGTAACCAGGTCACAGAGGGCCTTAACAGTCTAGCTGAGACACTACAATTTGATCAATAAGCTGTGCTAGTGGGAAGCATGGGACATGACTCTTATTATTGTTTGAATGAATTTTTGTTCAGCACACACATGAATTATATCTATTTAAAAAAACATTATAAACTAACAGAAAAAAATAATCAAAATAAAGAACAATCCTCTGGTTTGAACCTATGTATGAGATATTTTCTTTTATACACGCCTGTATTCTTTTAATTGGGGACAATACTGTTTATTTTTTAATCAGAAGGGACTTGAGAATGAAATACTATTTGGGGAGTACAGTGTGAGTTGAATTGAGGGGTCAGGAAACAACAACTATAGTCAGAAAAAAAAGTTAGAACAACAAAAATGTCTAAAGTAGCTGATAAATGTGGGAGGGAAGGAAATGATAAATCTACAAATAAAGAATTGACAGAACTTGTTGACTGTTCTTATTACTGTAGGTCAGGAATAGTAAGAGCAATTGAGTGAATATGAGAGAAGAGGTAAAGATTACTTAATGATGGTGATAACATCTGCTCTAGTTTGCTCCTGCAGGAGCATTTATTTCTAACCTAAGTCAGCTCCGAAGAATCCCTGACTTAGAGAGCAAAAGCTCGCTTATTAGACATTTTGGAGGGTTCATTCCAAATAGTGACCCCTCCCCTTCCCCATATCATTCCATGAAGTGGTTTTGCATAGCAAGAGATGAAGTACCACTGTGACTTTGAGGACCTCCAAAACCACAAGCCAATTGGATTAGAATGAAAAAAAAAAAAAAAA
>JAQZBX010083072.1:0-13439 GCA_029593785.1 Cabassous unicinctus
AAATAATTGATAAAATATACAAGGTTCCCACTTTCACTGCTCTATGTCTGAGGAGAAATGAAACAAAAATAAACAATAAAATTAAATGTGTGAGATTCAATCAAGACCTGGGATTCTGGGAATATCCCTGATCAGAGAAGATACTGTAGCCTTTGAAGTTTTTGAAAGGACCAAGAGCCAAGGAATGCTGAAAGCTAACAGAAGCCAAAAAAATCTAAAGGAATGAAGTTTACAGGCTGGAATAGACAAGAAAATGTATTGTCCCTTATAGTCTCCAGATGGAGTGTTTTCCTGTTGCCTGAAACATTGATTTGAGACCAAACCAATTTGGACTTATGGCCTCTAGAACGGTAACACAATAAATTCTAATTTAAAAATGAAGTCCTTATAACACCTTGATTATTTTTAATCTCATCCGTTTTGTCTTTCATCCCATAAGCTGTGTAACTTTTATTTTAGCCTTTCATATTGTTCTTTGTGTTTACCAAGTGTCTACTTATTATCCTTTATTTGTTTAGTCATATTTTACTTCAACTCCTTGAATTGATGTAGGATATTTGTGTGATTATCATTGATTAGTCATCCTTATCCTGTATTTCATCAGGATTTTTGTTTTTTTCCTTTAGTTGAGCCATATATTCCTGTTTCTTATATTGACTTGCAATGTTTGCTTTTCTATAGGCATCTGAATATGTTAGTGAATTTACTCTCAATTGCTCTCTCTTGCCCAGTGGTTTTGTTTCACAGCTCTTTTTGATTTTTGGTTCAATTGATTCTAAGTATTGAAACTTGCCTGGCTATGTTATCAAAATAGATTCAGGGACTCACAACTGCTGTGCAGATCTTCCCCCGGGAGTTTGGTACAAGAGACACCTATAAGCAGTTTTTTTTTTCTTTGCAATTTCCTGGCCAGCTGGCAGATGGTGCTCATCAGCAAATATTTCCAAGGAGGTGACTCTTTCAACATCCACTTTCAGGTGATTCTTTTCTAGTCAGTCAAAAATCAAAGTGGGCTCTTCTGTTCAAATTAGCTGAATGGAAACCATTCCCTGACACACCCAGGACACAACTTACCTCTTCCCAGAGAGGAAGACCTCTCTCCCCCTCTCTATTGTCTGCCATGTGTCACAGGTTTTATCCAGGCTGATTGCTTGAGAGTGGAGGATGGGTGACATTCTCAGGACCCAGGGTTAGGAACTCACAGTTCTCATTTTGCCTTCTTAATATCTCTGTCCCTCACATTTGTGGGTTATGAAGCACTCTCCTGACCTGAAGATTCCCAAAGCAGGCCCCTTGGACAGCTTTTTGCTCTTCGTATGTTTTTTTGTTACTGTTGTTTGTTTTGTTTTGTGAGAGAGGTTGGCCCTGCTTAGCTATTCAGATGTCATCTTCCTGGAAGTCCCTCTTTCTTCGTTTTTTGATATAAGCATTAAGGCTATAAATTTAAGAACTGACTTCACTATATCCTATAAGTTTTGATAAGTTGTGTTTCTGTTTTTATTCATCTTGATGTATTTACTGATTTCTCTTGCAATTCTGTATTTGACCTACTTATTATTTGAGGGGATTTTAATCTGTATTTCCTTAAATTTTTCCCACTTTCTATTATTAATTTTGAGCTTCATTTCATAATTATCAGAAAATTGCTTTGTACAGCTTCATTATTTTTTAATTTATTGAGATCTGACTTAAGACCCAATATATGGCCTATCCTGGAGAAAGATACCAGAGTACTTGAGAAGATATTTTTAACAGTTTAAAGGTATGTCTCATTAAAATATATAAATGTTGTTGTGACTTTTAGATAGCTTCAAAGATTTGTTCCCTCCCTTGCTTTTGTTTAACATGGAAAGGCAGAAATGAATAAAGAGAGAATCCTAGGATTCACTCAGCATAATTGGGATGCTCCAAATCTTTTCAGAACTATGCCCTGCTGGTCAGGTCCTCAGTGGGCACAGAAGTTGAGAAGGAGCTGCCCCCTGCACTAGGGAGTCTTCAGTCAATGTTCAGGTTGCTGTGATGCAAGTGCTAATAATGCAACTCTTCAGGGACCTAGTGAGCATTTCAAAATTGGAAATAAGTACATGTTACAGGGTAACACAGAGGCCATCATTCAAAAGTGTACAGGCATAAAGGGCCTCTAGTCCTCATGTCTGTTTGCAGATACCTGTGCACTTTTTAAAGAGATAGGAGGGGCTGTTTGAAAAGCCTTGTAGGTTCACCCATGCCTTCACTGACTACTTAGTCCAGAATTAGTCAGAAAGTGTGCTATCAGAACGGAATAAAAAAAAATCACTGACTCTTTTGTAGAAGCCAGGCTTAAATGGCCACACTGCCCACTACCCTTAGGTAGAGACCTCAGACTTGCAGATGTTGGATCCCTAGGTGACTTCAGTCCACTTCTTTCCCTGAATGTGGTACAACAATCATTTCCCAGGCCCCTGCTTTTTGCCAAGAACCAAAATATTCCCTTCCCATCAGGAATCAGGTTCAGCTGTGATCATGGTGCACCTCCTGGCAGAGTCTGAAAAAGGGGAAGACCTTCAACCCTCCAGGTGCAGGTTGAACCCCAGGCCAGCACATGACTGCCTTGGCCATCTGGAATTTCTTGTTTGGTCAACTAATCTCAAGTATAAAGTAAGAATTCCATCAAAGACTTAGTTAGATGAACTCTTCCCATAAATGTGGGTCTCTGCTGGGTGACTGTCACTGCACTCTAAGTCAATGGTAACACAAAGATACAATAATATACCCATACTATACCATAATGGCATTCACTAGTGTTTTGCTGAGGAAGAGACAGAAACACTAACTGTTATTCAAAAACAACTTTATTTAATCAAATGAGTTTGCAGATATATCAAATGATTAAAACAATTGATCAATCACAAAAGAAAATAATCAATTAAAGAATAAGAATGAAAATATTTGCAACCACTCACCAAATTGGGGGAAACACACATCTTGTCTTTCATGAGGCTGGGAAGACCTTTTCAAAGCCAGCCAGAGTCCCTGTTGGCAAAATAGTCTCAGGCAATATGCTCTCTCCTGGGTGAGACATCAACTGGCAGCGTGTGGACTATCCTCTTTTAAGGGGATCCGATCCTCAGGAATTTAATGACTCTTGCAACTTGTGAGGAATGACCTCATCAAAAGAAAACAATTCCATCCAGGAGGGGGGCAGGCAGCCCTCCTCCAGAGAGATACGTTGTATTAAAGGGTCTTTTGTGCTATTCTGTTTATGGTACACTAAACTGGAACATGAAGGTTTCAATACTCATCAGTTTCAACTTGATGTTTTAGAGGGGATACAAACAGGATATGCAAATATCACATCTGGTGGCTTGCTCCTTCTAAACAATTGTTTTTATTTACTAAGTCTTGGAGTTGCCTTTATAGCAGCATTATAACATTCCAAAAGGACAAGGGAAATGTTTATCAGTCACAACAACTAGGCTGAAACAGCAGAGACTATTGATTAGATAGATTAGGCATTCACAATTCTTAATAATTTTCTTATATTACATCCACTATACTATTAAAACTTTCCACACACCTTCTCTGTTCTCAAGAACCTCTGGGTCATGTGGATGAAACATGTTGGACATCAGTGCATTCTTCCAGGACCTGGACTAGCCTTGGGGCCTGGCACTTGTCTTTGAAGGAAAAGCACAGCCATACCTGTGTTTCATTTAACAAAACACATCCCAGAACTGCTGTGACATGTGAAAAAGGGCCTGGGATTTTTGATCCAGTGTTTGTGCTCAACCTGTTTGCTATCCTGCAAAGGCTAACTTGGCAGAGCTGACCCCTGCTGAGTGTCTGGGTGACACTTGGAGCCATCAGGAAAAAGAGGAATAAATAAGACATACTCACAACTGGCAACTCAGAAATGGTTTGAAATTGATCTGGCTCTCACCTTTATAGGTGTACCCAAGGTATGATGATCTAAACGCATAACAAAATTGGCTCAGTAGTCAGATAATCTCTCAAGATACATTGGGATAATCATGACTGAATCTGTAAAGGGATCACCTGTAGCCATTGGTCAATTTAATATAACTATGAATTCCAAAATATAAATGGATCATGATTGTAAACTGATCTGTTAATCTCGGCATGATTAAGCTATGATTAGTGCCTTGACTGGGCCACATCAGTAGGGCATTGAGCCCCACCCCTTGGTGGGTGGTAGAAGAAAATATAAAAGGCATCACAAAGAACAGAGTTGCAGCAGATTTTGAGACACAGTTTTGATGTTGGAGTTTTGATGTTGGAGAGAAGGTCCCAGGAGAAGAGAAGTGAGCCATTTGCCTGATAGTTTACAGCTGACCCTGTGGAGGAACCAGAGATGCTAAGCCCAGAGAGAAATGCAGCCCTGGGAAGAGAGGAACCCAAGAAACCTGAACCCTGGCAAACATCGGCAGCTCTCTTGCTCCGACACGTAGCAATGGACTTTGGTGAGAGAAGAAACTTAATGCTTTATGGCCTAGTATCTATGGGCTTCTACTCCAAATACCCTTTATAAAGACAAACCTGTTTTTGGCATTTCACATTAGCACCCCTTTGGCTGACTAATACATCATCCAAGACAGTGGACTTCAGAATCACACAGCTTCAGATGCCACCTTGGCCAGGTTTCAACTTTTATAATTTTCCCTACCTTAGTGCTAAGGCAATTCAATAATTTCACCTGGAAAACTACAAGTCCCTAATTGGTAGTCAAAAGAAACCTCAGCATGAGAAATAGAAATCATTTCCTCTTTGCCTAAATTTGTCAAAAGGAAGCAACTGTGATGGTCTGGAAAGGGTCATTGGAAATGTAATAAAGACACCCACATTTTAAAGGTTGTTGCAATGTCCTCTGAAAGTACCTTCAACCATAATTCACAAGAGAGCTGATGGGATATCTCAGCACTTTTCCCAGTTTAATGATCCTGAAGTGTGTATCTATTCTGTGAAAGGATAACTTACATGTTTATTTCAGTAAATCAGATAAGGTACTTTGACCCTTCAAGCTTCTTACTCATAAAATATACTAGTGACTCTGAAAGATTTCTTATTTCAGGGACTCCTGAGATAGACTGCATTTCCTTTAAATTGATGCAGCAAATGAAAGAAAACACACACAAACACACACAACTATCAGGGTATAATAAAATAGGAATTTAATGAAATATTTAGTTCTAATATTGTTATTAAAAACAAACACATATTACCCCTTGCCAATTGATAAACTTTGCTTTTTGCCTTTTATACAGAAATTCAATCATCCCTCCCCTCAAGTTCTCTGTGCCACTAAATTCTGGCACTTGCCTCTCCAAGCTCAGGAATCAATGATACATGCTACTTACAGGAGACTGACGGGTCCTGTAATACACCTGTCACCCCCCTGGTATCCCTGTTCTAGCTAATCCAGGGACATTGACATGGAATCTCAAACCTCCTTTACAAATGATAAAATAAGTTTTCCCATGGCCACAAGTTCAGTGAGGTGGGAGTCAGAGCACTTCTTCAAAGAAGAGAGGAAAATAATAAACATGAAAAGTCACAGAACATCCAGCAATCCTTAGTCCAAAGCCAGGAACCAGGTGAGAACTTTCCAAATTATGTGAGGCTGTTGCTCAACCTACCATGGTTGATCGCTAAGTGCTCACAATAAACTTATGAGGTTTACCTGTAGAATGTGGGTTCCTGGTTACCAAGGTCCCAAGTTATATCCCAAGATACATCTCCAAGGAAATGATGTCACTTCATAGGTTCCCTTTACCTGTGCCTTTTCTTTGGATAAAACATGTCCTAAATCTCCTTCAGCTACTGAATCTTCATCATCTTTTCCCATGTCATCTACTTTAGTCTATAATTATACAAACACAATCTTTCCCACAGTCTCACAGGAAGCCCTGGGAAATTTAGGAGCCCACAATTGAGAAAGAAGTGGGTTAAGACCCAGCTCTACTTTTACCTTTTCTGCGAGCCTGGTCAAATCATTGTGCGTCTTGGGTTTCCCAGTCCCCCCAACTGAACCACGGGTACATTCTAACACCTTCTTTCAGGGACTTTATCAGGTGTATATTAAAAAAACTATAAAACTCCAGAGCTGGTGTCACCTGAACATAATGCATGAACTTAAAATGGAAGGATTACCACAAGAAAAGAAGTTAACATGTGGTATCTTTCAAGGGGCCCCACCTTGGAATAAATATCCTTGTGTAATCCCCTCCTCTTGGATGTAACCTGGATTTAGTCACTCAATTCTAATCAATATGAAATGGCCAAAGTGACTGAATATCACTTCCAATAGTTACGAAAATTTTCATATTGCTAATTAACTCTTTTCCCCATATATGTGAGTTCTTTCTCTGTATTTTCCTTCATCTCCTTGACCATTTTTAAAAAGGCTTCATTTGATTTTTCCAGATTCTTGCCTTTTTCATTGGTGTTTTCTCGATTTTTATCCACTTCCTTTTGATGGGTCATGATTTCCTGCATCTCTGATTGTCTTGTATTCTTTTTTGTGCACTGAATATTTTATTATTTGAAAATATTATTTATAAGCTTTTATTATTTATGATTATGTCTTTAAATCTAAATGCCAATGAATCAACATAGATTTGATTGGGAGGGAAATCCCCCAAATAAAGTGTTACGATGGCCTTTTGCTTGAAATACCAGCATTTCTGTCCTGAAACTGTTTCAGCATCGATACAGTCTCTATAAGCTTGTTCAGGGAGGAAAAACTTATGTGCTCCCACTTTTGGAGAACAGAATGAGAACTGCCCTCACCATCAATATGAGATGACTGCACATGGGGATGAAAGTGTCCCTATGCCCTAGAAGGGCAACACAGCTTCTGATGTAGATGCATCCAAATATCCCATCCTGCAGCCATTTTACATGCAGATTATTTACCTGCAGAGACCTGGCAACACTTGGTTACTGTAGTGGATTTGGTATTCTACAGGCAGTTTCTGAGCTTCGATGGAAGGTGGTCGAGGCAATTTAGTACAGATTCCTAGAAGAGGATCTAGCTGTGCTCTGAGTTTCTTGTGCACCAGGAGCCCAACTGACTACTGGAAATGAAATCTCTTGCCTTTGTCCCAAAATACACTACTGGGCTTTAATCACTACATAAAAACAGATATTATTAAAACTAGAATCTCCTATAAAATTAGAACTGGTGAGAAAGCCTCAGACTTCTCTCAAATCTTTCTCTAATACCCTATCACTTGGCTGTAAGTTTAGAACTGCAGTATAATGAACAACCTCAACAGTCCTTAACTTCTCTTAACCCAGAAAACAACTGGAAACTATTTGAGAATCATGGACAAGGAGGCAGTCATTTTCCTTTTTATCTTCCTTGGGGTGGGCCAAGTTAAAGTATGCTAAAATGTGCTGATATATTAGAGTTCATAGTTACAATGCAAGTCTGGAGAGATGAGGCTCAAGGCCTTACAGAAGAATGTTTTCTCCCTTCAAACTCTAAGAATGGGTCCAACCGACTACTACAAGACCACTCTGTAATATATGACTGTGGCAGTTTTATGAATCTCAAAAGGAGAAATATTATGTTTGTGAACTAATCTATTCCTCTGGATATGATTATATTAAGTTCATTTGAGTTCTGCTTCATTAGATTACCTGTTAAGACTGCTTTTGGGCCTTTTTTATATGACTATGTCAGTTAAGGTATGGCTCAGTTTGAGTCCTCACACCCTTGCTGAATCTGATATAAATGGACACTCACAAAGACATGCAGAAGGAGAGAGCTGTGGCATTTTTGATCCTGCCGTGTGACAGAAGGCTCAAACACCTGAGTCCCCAGGGAAAGATGAACCATTCACCTGACAGATTACAGCTGACACTGTGAAGAGAGCAGAACATCTGAGACTGATATAGAAGGTCCAGAAAGAAAGAAGTGCTACACCAGAAGAAAGAGAAATACACGATTAACTATGAAGTCTCAAAAGAATAGCTCTACAGAGCTCAAGAAGATGAGGAAGCCCAGAGGGGAATAGAGACAAGTCAGAGGTCACCCACCATCTTGCTTGAACACATAGCATCTGACTTTGGTGAGAAAGCACCTCTTATGTTGCCTTGAGTTAGAATTTCCACGGCCTTGGTATTGTACGCTTTTATCCCAAATATATACCCTTTATAAAAGCCACCAGATTTCTGATACTTTGCATATGCACCCCTTTGGCAGACTAATACAATGATGGTTTTTATCATTAGGGCTGCTGTTCCAAACTACCACAAAGTTGGAGATGTAAAACAATAAGCCAGCTCTAAGTTGTTTTAAAAAGTGGGCTAAAAGTGATAACAGCACAGATATTATTCTGTGATCCTGTTTTTGTTCCTGCATTTTCCTCATAGGAGCCTCTGAATCAGGTTCCATTTTCCTCTTCTTTATGTATATGATTAAGGGACAAAGATAGTTTAAGACACATACTGACTAAAGATAATAATATATTTTTAATGTAACATTTATGTACTCTAAAGCTTCTTTAAAAATAAAAAAAATTAAAAAAAAGAAAAGAAAAAAAAGAAAAAAAATAAAAGAAAAAAAAATTTAAAAAATTTTAAAAAAATAAAAAAAATAAAGATAATAATGGCCAGTGACAAAGGGAAACAAAACTCAGGCAGTCCAGCTTCAAAGCAACTTGATGACAACTTTTTTTTACACTGAATAACCAGTGAAATTTTCATGAGGAATACAAGGATCTGTGTGATCAGATGACCATCCCCTATTTTTCTGGGAATAAACATCACTCTAAATTTGAAAAAATAAATATATGATACGAGGTGGTATGGGATTTTTCATTTTGGAAGAATGAAAACATTCTAAAATTGAGGTGATAATAGCACAAAACTGTGAGGAATAGGAGAGCCGCTGAGTGTACACTTTGTAAGGTTTCTACAAAGCATGGGACTGTATAACACAATGAATCCCGTGGTGGAAGATGAACTATGGTTAACAGAATAAATATGAGAACATTCTCTCATGAACTATAAAAAGTATATAATACTAACACAGGGTGTTATTAACTGGGTGGGTTGGCGGAACAATAAGCCAAATGTGAGATATTGGCTATAGTTAGTAGTAATGTTTTGATGATGCTCTTTCATAGTTTGTATCAATTGTTTCATACATTGCAAATAGGTGGTGGTGGGGTAACTTATGGGAGCCCTGTATGATGATATGCTTGCTTGTTTTGGTATTTCACAATTTATATTATACACTTATGTTTATGGATGTTCATGTATGAATGATAAACTTCAATTTTAAAAAGTTTTTTTTAAAATGTTACTTGGTATCAAAATAATGGTTAAAAGCAAAAATACCCACTGCATTTGGAGACTAAATAGGACAAAGGGAAGAAACATTTGTCACACTAATGGATAATATGTAAACAGAGGTTTGTTGAGGGTTGTTTACTCTAACCACGGAAATCCTCACAGATTGTACAGGGGAAGGCTTCTGAAGTGTGTGTTTTAAAGCAGTAAGTGGGGCCCAAAAACTCCCTGTGCCTAATGAGCCTAATAGGGCCTTTGCAAACCCAGCTGATCATTCTACCATGATGTGGGTACACTGAGTTTCAGGCTTTCTCTGCTTCTAGCTGATGGTGTGATCCTGAATGTTTCACCCTCTCTGATCCCTAATAAATTCACTGATAAAGTACAAACATATGACTGGACAGGGGCAAGAGGAAGCGGGGTGCAGGAGGGAGGATTCTGGGCCTGTGGGGACTCTGTGGAGTGAGTCACACATTGTGTTCAAGTAAGTGGACCAAAAGGACATCAGACAGATGCACTGAGAGCTCAGTCATGGATTGGCCAGGTCTATAGACAGAGACAGTGATAAAAATCCCAGGCCCAGAACCTGATATGAGCACAGGAGTCTGGGAGCCAGAGAAGGCCCCATAGGCTTGTTCCTTCAGCTTGCATCTCTTTCTTTGACCTCTCAGCAGATTGCTCTGGCTATAGCTTCACCTGGGTTAAAGTCACAGACTCAGTTTTCCTGGCCCCCAACCACATCCACCTTCTCTACCCTTGGGACACCAAGCTGAGACCTGATGGGATAGGGGTGGAAACATCAAAGTTATGTTTAAATTTAAGATTTTTCTCATACTACAACAAATGAATTTATTTTTTAGTTATTTAAAAGAAAGCTAGAAGCTATTCATCATGAGGGTTGGGTATATGTGCCATTCCCAGCCACAGAGCTTGTAACTTGCTGTTTTCAGCTGGCCTCTTTGTCTCTCTTTCCCTCTCCCTACTGGATGATGTGCAGCACTCTTCTGGTCTGCAGATTCCCAAAGTAGCTTTCTCAAATAGCTTTTTGCCCTTCCTCCATTGTTGTTATGAAAGAGTTGAGACTTTTCTACCTCTAGTATTATATGTTGCCTAAGATATACCTATTGAAAACATCCCTTTTGCTCAAATGTGGCTCCTATGTAAGCCAAACTCAGCATATAAATGCACTACCTTCCCCCCAGCATGGAACATAACTCCTGGGGATGAAACTCCCTGTCACTGATTGATTACTACCCAGTGCCAACTAGCAATGAATCTGGAAAAAGTCCTTGACTAAAACGGGGAAATATTAAATGCAAATGAGTTTTTATGGCTAAGCAATCTCAGGTGAGTCAAGAGGCCATTCAAAAAATTATGCTTATGTACATCTCAGCAGGATTTCATTGTTGGCAAAAGTAAACAGTGTCTTAAACAATGGGTCTCCTGAGGGCACTAGAGACATCTAGACATTATAGGCAGGGCAGATAATCCAGGAATTCAGCACCCTGTCAGTGGACATTAGTTTATAATATATGCTCCCCAAAGAAACAGAGTTAGACTCATAATTTTCCTATCATGGCTTTTCTGTTCCTTTTATTTGAATCTATATTTAGCACAATACCCAATAAATAAATGTCCCAAAGACTTAAATCTCTGTTCTGTTTATATGACAGTTGAGCCCTGAATCTCAAAATAGTTACAACACTTAACCTGCACTGCATTGGACTTATCCAGGAAAACTAACAAAAGGATGATGGTGGACAATGCCTGACAAAAAAAGCAGAGTATCCACAACTGTGAGCAAGACAGTTCCATCCATCTGACCCATGGTATCTAAGTCCCCTCTCAATCAGAAACAAAGTGGGCATCAGCATCCCAAATTCCTCTAGATTGAGTAATGTACAAATATAGGGAGTATGCAGCTATGGTCAAAATAGACATTATTATCCTAGAATTGGAAGAATTTTCAATCACTGATATAAAGGCATTGACCACCAGAGATTCTGAGGAGGGGGAGGGGGAAGAATTGCTGTAACATGGGGCATTTTTGGGGCATTGGATTGTCCTGCATGACATTGCAATGACAGATGCAGGCCATTATACATTTTGTCAAAACCTATAAAATTGTGTGTTGTATAGTATAAACCACAATGTAAACTATAGACCATGGTTAGTAGCAATGCTTCAGTATGTATTCATCAATTGTAACAAATGTAGCACACTAAAAAAAGATGCTTTTATTAATGAAAAGTGCTGGAGGGGGAGAGGTTGGGATACATGGGAATCCCCCATATGTTTGATGTAACATTTATGTAATCTAAAGTTTTGTTTTTAAAAATTAGTTATGAAACATTTTTTCTCTAGAAATCATTGTTGTAGTAAAAAAGAATATTAAAATTCTTGCTAAGATTTTTATTAATTTTATAGTTATTGTTATTTATAGTCAAAAACAATGACTCCATTTATTGACATAATCTCAGAAAATATTGAAACTCTGTCAGATTTGTGTTTTACAGGAAAAATCCCCAAAACTGAAAATTATTATTATTGCAAAACCTTAATGTACATGCCTTTACTTTAGTTTGAATGTGGAATGAACAACCTCCATTTTCCATATGGGTATATATATATATATATGATTATAAAATAAACTCATACTTACATATGGAAAAAAAACAGAGACATCAGTAATATGTTCCCTAGTATTTTAGAATGCATTCAACATGTGTGTAAGACTTTTACACTCTATTCACTTTAGTTAAAATTTACATGCACAAGAATTCACACATTTTAACTGAGTTTTAACAGATGCATGCATCTATATAAGATAATCCCCCATCAAGATATGAAATATTAACCCATTAATCTTCACTCTACAAAGTTCCCTCATGTTCCCTCCCAGTAAATGTCCACCTTTAGAATGACTATGACCCTTTCTACTGGTTTGAAACAATGGATGAATTATGCCTTCCCTGGAACTTCATATTTACAGAATCATACTGTATATACTCCTTTGCATAAGGCTTATTCACTCAACATAAGGATTTTGCTTATTTCTGTAGTTCATTCTTTTTTCTGACCGGTATTCAATTTTATTACATACCACAGATTGTCTATTCATTGTCTTTTCATGAGAATTTAGATTATTAACTTTGAACCCATTATGAAAACTGTTTTGTGATAGTTCTTGTACACATCTTTACATCATATTGGTTGGAATCTCATAGCATTTGGAGACAAATACTTTCCATTAGTGCCAGAGTGGGAAATATTTTCATGGCCACACAAGTCTCAGGAGAAGCAGCTCTAAAATCAGTGATTTGTGCGATGGATATTCTCATACACCTTAGGTATATTGACAGTTTCCTGTGTGTTCCCCCAGGGTCTTGTTTTTTTCATTTCATTTTCCAAAATGTTTTAAGTTACAGAAAAGTCACATAGAAAATATAGGGGATTCCCATACACCCCAACCTCTACCTTCTCCACATCCTCACATACCAAAAACTTCCTATATGAGTATGGTACATTTGTTACAATTGATGAACAAATATCAAAGCATTGCTACTAGCCATGGTCAATGCTTTTCTTTATGGTTTACATTTTGTACTGCACACTTTTACACGTCCTGACAAAATGTAAAACGGTCTGTATCCATCAATATAGGATCATGGAGAACAATTCCAATGCCCTCAACATGCCCTATGTTACACTCATTCTTCCTGTCACCTCCCCTCAGAACCTATGTCAACAATTAATTTTCATTTTGGAAGAATAAACTTCATAATTACATGCATTAACATTGAGGGTGTGACACACTGACCTACTTTCTTTTATTATGCACTGCCTGTATCTCCAAGAGATTTTTTAACTCTATATGAGATTGTAGCAGGACTCCCCAAGATGGAAGTTTAATATTTTCTTGATTACCATGTGGGTCTCCACTCACTGAGATGTCACCATATGAAAAGATGAACACATTCATATTTAACAGAAGCATGCCGCAGTGCAACTTATCCCACATATACCCTCTCACTGTTACCCTGCACTAGTATCATATTGGCCAAAAGAACATTCTCACCATTGTAGTTTCACCACAGACTGACAAATCTCCAGAGTTCATCTGTTCCTTCCTCCAGCTGTAC